>PVKB01002644.1:217133-262249 GCA_004027205.1 Ctenodactylus gundi | reverse complement strand
CCAGTCCAGCTGCTGCAAGCCCTGCTGCTGCGAATCCAGCTGCTGCAAGCCCTGCTGCTCCCAGTCCAGCTGCTGCAAGCCCTGCTGCTGCGAATCCAGCTGCTGCAAGCCCTGCTGCTCCCAGTCCAGCTGCTGTGCCCCCGTGTGCTGCCAGTGCAAGATCTGAGGCTCTGGCTTTAGCTCACAGGTGAGTCTGTGTGTGCTTCTTCTCCAGGAAGTGCCCAGAGCTGCACCACAGTTCCTGGCATCTCACACACTCAGGAGTCATGCCCCGAGTTCTGAGGAGGTAATGACCCCTTTGAGGGTTTGGCCTGTCACGTAATCTCCTTTCCCATCACTCTCTTCACAACTGTCTTCCTGCTGGTCCCTTCTTCTTTAGTCCCAGAAACCTGGACCTTCTTCTGGCAAGGTTGTTGCCAGGTACAGCACAGGATGAGGGTTTCCCTATTCATCTCTTCTCCTATCTCCATTTCTGTTTGCTCCCCTCCCTCACAACACACCTGGGATCAGACCTACAGCAGCCCTAGGTGGGGGACACAGAGGACCTCAACATAACAACTCTCCAAACTCGTGTTTCTCGGGGTTTCTTCCCAGTTAAGGTCAAATAGGCCCTGAAATTCTTTCAATAAACATGTCTGCGCCCAAGACTAACTCTCATTGTGGTTCTTTGCCGACGAATAAAGTCTGCCCTTAGACTCAAGCCAATTCCTACCTTCCTTCCTTGACTTCGTGTTTATACACCTGTGTAGGAGGTGTATTTCAGATCTGCAAAGCAACTAGCTGGTGCCATGGGTTCCTGAGGGTGAAGGGGTCGTGTCCTCAGAACAAGAACAGGTTGAAGATGACCAGCCTACAATCAAAGTCAGATATCAAGGAAAGATGTTTTCCTAAGTCTGCAGAGGGTGAGCCAAGGACTCGGCAGTAAGAAGAATCAATGCTGTCACTCTAGAGCTCACATCCAAGCTGAATCAGCCTTCATGAACCAGTCCTGAGAAAGAGGCTCCCTTCTGGAAAGAGTCCAGCAAGCATTAACCCAAGTGGGCACATGTCCTGGGTCCGATGCTCTGTGTGCATGGTCTCTGGTCTGTGAGAAGCCAGTTGCCATCTTGTGGGGGTAATAACAAGTACCATCAACAACAGACAGCAAAACTGTGACATGCGCACTAAAGGCTCGGGACGGCAAGGGTAGAGGGCTGGAGATAACACAGCTCTGCCCTGGGAGCGGTATACTCCTGCATCTCTGGCCTCTGACCTGCTGGCCTGCCCCAGGGCAGAAGCAGAGGCCAATGAAGGCTGAGGATGGGCCTCTTCTTGGCCCCTTCTCTTCCTGAGAAGACATAGTGTGCTTTTCACTTCAGCACTTCCAGTTCTAGAAGCCCAAGGAGATACACTGTCTGGCTACTCTCTGGCTAAAAATATGCAGTACTTGGATCAAATAAGAAACATCTTCTTAAATGCTTAGCTAAGCTCCCAAAAATAAAGACAAACATTATGGGATGAATGAATGGGGCATGGGAGGTTGAGCAAGAGATTCTGATCAGAGCCCCAACCCAGCTGTCATCGGGCCCATTGGTGACATTCCTACTGCTGCTGCAGTCTTGCATTGACAGAAAACTATAGAACAAAGGCTACACGTAGACTCGGGGAGTTTTCACAGGGCACACACCTCCTGGAAGCAGCCAGCAGACCCACAGCCTGCATGATTCAGTGCCCAGGAGCACCCACTCCAATTTCCCTCAGCACAAGTGACCACTTTTTAAAATTCTCTCACCAAGTAACGGTTTTGCTATTACAGAACCTTGCAAATACTGCTGTGTGTTGGGTGTTTCTGGTGACTGTTTGCTGAGGCTGTGTAGTGAGACTTATCCAGAATGTTTCATATGGCCACAGCCCCTTTTGTTTATTCTGTACACACATCACACCTTAGAAACGAGTGTAGCACAGATACTCACATATTCTAAAACTCTGGCTTTGTGAGTCAGGAGAAAGGGTGCAGCATATGATGCACGTCTTGGGCCTGCAAGGGGATAGCTGGCACAAAGGTCTCCTGTGGGTAAAGAGGCCACGCCTTTAGGAAGGGTAAGCAGAAGACGATCTGCCAGCTGTTGAAGGCAGATAACAAGGAAAGATGTATTTCCAAGTCTGCAGACAACTTCAGGCCCACCCTCACAGAGGTTTGCTTTAATTCTATGTCCAAAATAGCCACTAGCTGAGAAAGTCATTCAAAGTGGTCCTCAGTCAGTGGTACCCAGAGCAGACTAGTGGAGGCAGAGGAAATTTTCAAAGAAAGGAACCCAGAGTCTCAGCAGAAGTGAGCTCACAACAGGAGACAAAAACCTGCAAGGAAAGAAACAGTAAGTGGGTGAGTGAGAACCAATAAGAATACCTGAGACAACACACAAGGTGTCAAGGATCCAATGACTGACCTCACAAGAAAACAGGGTCCCCAAATGTATGGGAGGGACAGTGGGAGATCCTCCTTTGGGGTTTTAGAGAAGTAGACCAAGTTGCTCTTTTACAGTTGTAACCACAGCAGCTCTGGGACTCACTGTGTGTGATCTATGAGTAAAATGGGGCTTCACTATAAAAGAGTTCCTTACCCCTGCAAAAGTGGTCACATACGACTAAGTCAGGACATACCTGACAATCCCTAGAACAGCCAGTAAAAATACACTCACAAGAGGTATAGTCAAGATGGTTCCTTGAAAAGATCAAGAACTGGGGCTAGAGGAATGGCCCAGCGGTTAAAGCACTTGTCTAGCAAGCACTAAGTCAAGCGTTAAGTACCCGAGTTCGATTCCCCAGCACCACATAAGCTGGGCATGATGGCACGGGCCTGTAATCCCAGCACTTGGGAGGCTGAGGCAGGAGAATTGCCATGAGTCCAAGGCCAGCTTGGGCTCCATAATGAGTTCAAGGCCAACCTGGGCTACAAAGCAAGATCCTGTCTCAAAGACAGAGGGGGGTGGGAGAGAGAAAGAGAGAGAGAGAGAGAGAGAGAGAGAGAGAGAGAGAATATAAAACTGTGATAAAAATTGTAGCAAGACTGATAAACTAGAAAAAAGAGAATGAAGATATAAATTACCAAAATGAGAGATTAGAAAGGGGGACCACTTCAGACCTCATGGGCAGATGAATAGGACCACATCCCAACTGAAAGTTTTTTTTTAAAAAAATAACTAACAGATGAAAAAACTGCTAACAGCAGGGGATAGAACAGTTGCCCACTACTTATCTGACAAGGAGTTAATATCTGGAAAAACTAAGGGATTTAAAGAATTAAACAACAGCAACAACAATCCAGTTCAAAAGTGGGCAGATTATCTGACTAGATATTTCTCCAAAAAAGTACAATGGCCAGAGAATATATGAAAAATCATTATTCATTAGCATCAAGGAAATGCAAACCCACACCACAATGAAGCTAAGGGTGTTGCTCAAGGGTAGAGCGCTTGCCTACCATGCCGGAAGCCCTGGGTTCCATCACAAGCACTTCAAGATAAGCAGACCAACAAAACCCACAGTGACATACCATCTCATTGTTGCAATGGCTATCATCAAAAACCAAAAAGATTAGCCAGGTGTAGTGGCCTACTTCTGGTAGGCTGCAGCCAGAGGATGTCAAGTTTGAGGACTGCCTGGACAACTTCCTAGCAAGACTCTGATCGATGGATGTTTTTGAAGACAGAACACAAAAGGATGCTTGCCATGTGCAAAGAAGCTTACTGCGGTGTCTGTGTTCCAGCCATGAATCTGGGCCCCATTTGTGAGTAAGCATTTAGATTCATATTCCCTGTTTAGCAGGGTCTCCAATACCATGAAAAAAAAAATGACTGACCACTGCATAAAGCTTGAAAGAAAGGCTGTGCACGTGAGGAAGACTTTATGGCACCTGGGTAGCTATAAGAAAGGCATCTAGAAAGCCAAAGATTTTAAAGAATATGAGGAAAATAAAGTATGGAAATTCAGAAAAAAATCTAAGTCTAATATCCAAATGGACAAACTGACAGTTTTGTCTCCCCTCCCTGGCTCCAGTTGTTTGATACATGAGATGAAAAGGAAAGAGAAAGCCAAGAGCTGGGGGCACAGACCTATGATCCTAGCACTCTGGGAGGCTAAAGCCAAAAGATTCCAAGCTTCAACCCAGCCAAGCAAGACCTTGTCTCAAAATAAAAATAATAAAGTGGCTGGGGATGTAGCTCAATGCAAAGGCCCTGGGTTCAAACCTCAGTACAGGAAAGAAAACAAGGTGTAGGCGCATCGTTTGTCCTGCAGGCCTCTGCAAAGGGAAGAGCTGCCGGTTCTGGATGAGCCTTGAAAAGCGCACACGAAGCTCCACACATGCTTTGGGTTGTCTTTCTAGGCCTACATGCTTTGCAAAGTTCCTATAATTGTGGCATTCGTGCATAATTCAAAGCGCCAAAATAAAAAGAGATGTAGATTTATTTCATTCTATTACACAAACTGAGTTGTTGTATAAATTTATTTACTGCTAGCTGGGCCAGGTAGCATGGGGCTATAATCTAACCAGCACTTTTTGGGGCTAAGGCAGGAAGATTACAAGTATAAACCCAACCTGGACAACTTAACAGCTTAGCAAAATCTTGTCATTAAAAAATTAAAAATGGCCTGGGGATATAGCTCAGTGTGCAGGCCCTGGGCTCCATCCCTTGCACTAAAAGCAGATGGAAAAAAAAAATCAGCATTAAGAACCTTTTTTTTTTTGCTTTAATGTCTTCATTTTCTCTCTATTATTGTTTGAATAAACTAGATTACATTCAATTGACTTAAAAATACTTTTTAAAAAAGGGCTGGAAATATAACTCAGTGGTATAGTGTTTGCTTACCTACCATGCACAAGGCCAAAATAGCATGCCGGAAAGGCCGTGGAAGAAAGAGAATGCATTTAATACATTGTTGGCGGGAGTGTAAAGTAGTACACCCATTATGCAGAACTGTATGAAAATCCCTCAGAAAACTAAAACTAGAGCTACTGTATAATCCAGCGGTCCCACTTCTGGGTATAGATCCAAAGGAAATGAAGTCAGCATACAAAGAGATACGGACATACTCAGGGTATCCCTTCACTATAACAGCCTAGCTGTAGATTCAACCTGCATGCTCGTTAGTAAATGAATGGATAAAGCAAATACACATATGTATACAATGGAATATTATTTAGCTACAAAGAAGAATCACATTCTGCCTTTGCAACAGAATGGATGAAACTGGAGGATATATGCTAAGAAAAATATAAGCCAGATACGGAAACACAAGTGCCACATGTTCTGTCTCATAGGAGGATGCTAAACACGTCAACCTGTGATCAACAACAGATCAGGAAAGGAAGGCAGTGGGAGGGGGGAAAAAGGAGCATGGATTTGATTTGTGTACACTGTGTATTTATTTTGAATTTTCACACTGTATTCTATTAATATATGTAATCAATACATGTTAGTAAAAAAAAACAAAGAAAAAAGGAATCTAGCCCTGGTGCTGCAGACCTGTAATCCCAGAATTCTGAGAGGCTGAGGCAAGAAGATCGAAAGTTCTAGCCCAGTCTTAAGCTTAACAAGATGCTGTCTCAAAATCAAAACTAAAAAATGGGCCGGGGCTGTAGTTCAGTGGGAAGGCCTTGGATTCAATCTCCAGTACCACAAAAATAAAAGTGAATCAGCACCACATACATCCTTGCCCATACATAAATTTAGAAAGAAACCAACTAACCAGTCAGGCATGATGGCACATGGCCTATAATCTAGAATTCCTTGGGAGGCTGAGGCAGGAGGATTACCATGCGTTCTTGAGAGACATAAATTCCTAAACTCAAGAAGAAATGGGAAGAGTAATCCTTTATTTAATAAAAAATAAAATTTGGAATTAAAAGTCTTCTCACAATGAAATCT
Organism: Ctenodactylus gundi; assembly: GCA_004027205.1. Taxonomy (NCBI): domain Eukaryota; kingdom Metazoa; phylum Chordata; class Mammalia; order Rodentia; family Ctenodactylidae; genus Ctenodactylus; species Ctenodactylus gundi. Next base: position 256,343 of record PVKB01002644.1, on the reverse strand, counting down.
ATAGGTTCTGATGGAGTAATGGGTAAGTTCAGAAAAGAAGTAATCTGAAAGCAAGCAGGAATAAATATGCATGTATGTAAAAACAGAAATTAAAGTAACAAAAAAGTCAAAACAATGGAGAGGTTTGATAAAAATCAGAAGTTAGTTCTTTGAAAATATCAGTAACATCAATGACTCTACCAAGACTGGAAAGAAAAAAGAAGCAGGGATATGAGGCTTCATAGACATTATAAAGATAGCAACATGGTAACTATAGCATTAGAATGCCATGAACACACGTAACTTTGACAGCTAATATAAAATCTGTCAATTTCTTGAAAGACATGAGTCATCAAACTCAAGAATCAGCCTTAGGATGCTCAATCTATTAAAGAAAGTGAAATCATGATAATAAAGAAATAAATTTCACGAAAGCAAATAAACACCTCCCCCTTCATTTCATTGGTGAGTTGTACAAAACCTTCAAGGAAGAAAATACAAATTGAATGCAATCTTTCCCCCAAAATAGAGAAGGAGTACTTTGTCCCCTTCGTGCTCCTTTCTGTCTCTGTCTCTGTCTCTGTCTCTGTCTCTCTCTCTCTCTCTCTCTCTCTCTCTCTCTCTCAATGGGGAGCAGGAACCTGATACCAAAACTAAAAACATTTGAAGAGGAAAACAACAAGCCTGAGTTCATAGTGGGCACAGGTACAAACACCCTCAGCCAACAGTGGTGTGGCTGCCAAGGGGGTTCCGAGGTGTGGGCCTCAATTTCCAGCACTCAGGGAGGCAGGAGGAGGATGGCCAGGCGAACCCCTGCCTGCGCAACTTAGTGACTCAGGGAAACATTGTCTTAAAGTCAAAAATAAAAATGGGCTGGGAAGTAGCTCAGTGTGAGGCCCTGGGCTTGGTCCCTAGACCAATTTCTTTCTTTTAAAATCCACTAACAGCTCTAATGTGGCCTGAAAGATCTATACTGCCTGTTAGGTTAGGTAGGAGGTAAGAGAGAGAGAGATGTGAAAGGAAAAATGAAGCTATTTTGATTCTCAGCCAACGCACTCATCTTCATAGAAAATTCAGTGTAGCAAACACAGTCTCCTAGACCTCAGAAGTGAGATTATCGAGGTCACAGGGTACGGGATAATGTTACAAAATCGGTCATTTTAATATGACTCAGTATAACAGCAGTACACAGCTGGAGACCAAAATTAATAAAAACACTATTTTAAGTAGCTCCTCAAAAAAGCAGCTTACAAAAAGATGGCCGGCACCATACATTATTAGTGAGTTGCAAATTAAAGCAACCAGACACCACTGCTTCCCCACTAGATCCACCTAACTGTTAACCACGGGATGCTGCGGAAACTGCGGTATACTCGGACAATAGGACACTATTCAGTAATAGAAACTAAGTATATGGTTCCTCAAAAATTAGACATAGAACTGCCATCTAATCCAGCAATTTCACTTCTAGGTACACATCCAGTGGAACCGAAATCGGGGCCCCAAGGAGAGAAGTTTTTACTCCAATGTTTACAGTAGTTTCCTCCACAGCAGCTAAAGTGCAGAAGAAAGCAAATCAAGTGTCCTTCAAAGAACACACAGAAAAACCTGCCGCACCACAGTTTTTCCATCAGTTCGCGTGCGGAAGGACATCGTGGTTGCCCCCGGTTTTGATGACTAGAGCTGCCATAAGCATCCGTGTGCAGGTTTTTGCATAGATGTGCTTCCGTTTGGGTAAATAACAAGCCATACACCTGATGGATCCTACGGCAGGAGTATGTTTAGCTTTGCAAGAAACTGCCAAACCGTCTTCGCGAGTGGCGGAATCCGTTTGGTCCCCACACCCTCCCCAGCTGAGTCCCTGTTGGTCCACACCTTCTGCCGCATGCCCACTGTGACTGTGCTTAATGCTTCCGAACTGTGCAATATACAGCAGCTACGATGGGAAACTCTGTTATTTTCTATCACAATTTTAAAAAATGAAAAAAATAGAACACCACGCAAAGACAAAGGAGAAATCGTGAATGCACAGCACTAATCGGAAGAAGCTAAAGTGTAAATCAGCGACCCTCTGATCTGCAGCATGTGACATTCTGGGAAAGGAGAAACTACAGGAAAACAAAAAGACCAGCATGCTCCAGGGGTGCAGAGGACAGGGAGGAGTCAACGAAACAGTGGGTTTTCTTAGGGTGGCAAACCTACTTTGTAAGATACTATAACGGCAGATACTTGTCAGAACCCATAGACTATATGATAACAGCGACCTTAATGTAATCTGTAGATTTTGGGTGAAAAATATAAAGGACAGGTCAACTTAGGTTCATAGATTCTAGCAAATGTATCTTCCTGAAAGAAGGGAGGCTCTGTCTGTAGAGAGCAGGGGTACTGGGGAGCTGCATATTTCACTCAAATTTGCTGTGAACCCAATACTGCTCTAAAAAACAGAGACTGCTTATAGCAGCACAACTCATCATAGCTAAACTGTAGAAAGAGCCCATATGTCCATCAACAAACTAATAGATAAAGAAAATGTGGTTCATATGCACAATGGAGTACTACTCTGCCATAAAAGAAGATAAATTTCAGTCCTTTGTAAGAAAATGAGGCCACCATGCTAAGCAAAATGAATCAGACATAGATGGTTAAATATTGCATGGCTTCCTTTACAAAAGAAATCCAAACTATAACTAAAACAGCAAAAGAGGGATGATAGGAAACAGGGAGGTAGAATTTGAGGAGACAGAAAGAAGGCCTGGGAAAAAGAAGGACGGAGGGCAGAAGGGGAATGAAAACAATTAAGATGTGATATGTATATGCCCCAATTCTCCAAGCCGAATATAATTATTGTGTATCACAAACACATTCTAGTAAAAAGACCTATGCTGAGAAAAAAATAGTCCATTGCTTTGAAAAAAAATCCTCCTAAATTATTTAGCTTGCAAAACATATCCACCATCTCCATGCCACAAATGTCAAAACCCTAACGAAAGACATCTAAGAATGCTTAAATGAACGGGGAGAGAAAAATGCACTCATGGACCTGAACACTCACAGTGACAAGGTCAACGCCCCCAAAACTGAAGTGCAGATTTAATAAGATTCCAAAAATTTGAGGATTTTAAAATTCTTTTTCTCCATATGTTTTATCAGTGCACATTGGTCACACAGATCAATGGACTTCATTTTGGCAGGTGTGTACATTCACATAACATACTTCAACCATGTCCCCTTGTTTCACATGTCCTGGGGGGGGTCTCAATGTGCATAATGTATGTGAATCATACTCACGCTCCCTGTTACCTGCCCCTACACTCTCTCTTCCTCTCAACCCGTTTCCTGTCTCTCCCTTATACTCTCTCTTCTCTCTCATATAATAATAGTCTTCCTTCCACTTTCTTATTATCTTTGTTAGCTATTTGTCTCTCTGGTCTTGGCTGATTTTACTCAACATGAGATCTCTAGACAAATCCATGTTTCTGCAGATGACAAAATTTCATTTTTTATAGCAGAACAGCATGCGCGCGTGCACACACACACACACACACACACCATTGCATCTTCTTTGTCTATTCACCTGTTGATGGGCACCTTGGCTCATTTTGTATTAGAATTTTTAAACAGATATTGACTAACTGTTTATATAGTTCCTACAGGCAACATAAAAGAACGCCAGGGCTGGAGGAATGGCTCAGCAGTTAAAGCACTTGCCTAGCAAGCATTTGGTCAAGCAGTAAGTACCCAAGTTGCGTCCCCGCAGCACCACATAAGCCAGGTGTGGTGGTGCACACCTGTAATCACAGTACTCGGGAGGCGGAGACAGGAGGATTGCCACGAGTCCAAGGCCAGCCTGGGCTCCATAGTGAGTTCAGGACCAGTCTGGGCTACACAGTGAGACTCTGTCTCAAAGTAAATAAACTAATTCCAAAACAATTTTGCAGAAAATGTAATTGGAAGAATGATAATACACGAATTTAAGATTCTTTTTATAAGGTGACAGTAATCTAGATACTACAGTATTGATAAGAGGGTAGACTGTAGATCAAGGGGAAGAACTGGATCTGAGCATCAACCCTCCCAAATGAGACTGACTTCTTTTTCCCCATTTTATTGATATGCATATATGCAACATATAAAATTTACATTGATCTTGAGTATTTTGTGCATATGCATACCATGGCAAAATTACAAATCCTTCCCCTCTCCTTTTTTGACCTTCCCACTCCCGGTTCCTCCACTCTAGTCCCATTATTCCCCTCAATTAGTTCTATGAAATGATCGTGATATGGATTTCTCATATCAGAGAAACCATTAGATATTTAACCTTCTGCTTTTTACTTGCTACACTGAGCATGATGGTTCCAAGTTGCATCCATTTACCTCAAAAGCCTCTAACCCATCTGTCTTTATAGATGAGTAGTATTCTGTTGTGCATAAATCCCGCACTTCATGTATCCACTGGTCTGTTGATGGGTATTTTGGTGTCTTCCACATTTTAGCTATTGTAAGTTGTGCTGCTATGAACACGGGTATGCATGTATCTCTGTTATATGATGTTTTTAACTCTTTGGGGAAGAGAGTGATTTCTGACAAAAATGCAAAGACAACTAGAATAGAGAAGTATCTTTGTCCCTCTGTTGTTGTGCTAACAAAATACCCAAATGTGGATAATTTGTAAAGCACAGAAATGTATTTCATATGTTTCTGGAGGCTTGGAAGCTCAAGGTAAGGTGCTATCTCTGCATCTGGTGAGAGGCTTATGATTGTGCTCTCACCTGGCAGAGAGTAGCACGACCTAAGCTTGCCCCTGTCGGCCCTTATATGGCACAGATCCCTCACTGAAGGCCATGCCTTCACAACGGAACCACTCCTTGGTCATGCCTCCCGGGACCCACCTCTTAACGCCACGATGGGGGGTCATATCTCAGAACATGGAGTTCAGTTGACACATTCTGAACACAGCAAGAGGTATAGGCTTTTTTCAACAAATGGGGTTGAAACAATTAAATATCTATGTACAAAAAACCTGCAACCTAAACCTCATACTTTGCACAAAATTAAGCATAGATTACAATGTAAAATATGAAACCATAAAATATTTGGCATACAACAGGAGAAATGGATAAGAACAACAGATAAGACATGAGTGACGACATTAGTTGAATTATTTAATCTAGATATAAAAGATCATGAAATAAAGACTTATTGTCCTTGCCAAAGCCTCAGGGCAGACTTGGCCATGGCAGTGTTCATAGCAGGATCCAGTGGGCAGTTCTTTGGAAGAGCCATACGTTCTTCTGTGCCCTTTTATCCTCTAACAATTGAGTCTTGTGATTATCTTATGTTGATAGAAATAGGGAATGGATTCACACATTTGCTCAAAACAGCAATAACAAAGTATCAAGACAATATTTTTCAGAAAGATGAGCTGTTTAAGACAGTAGACAGGAATCAGGAAGGGACAGGAAGCGAACTCATATTGCTCAGGCTGCTGCCTTAAGAGTGTTTTGCAGAACAGGACAAGGAATCAGGTAAAGCTTAGTGAACTCCTGGAGGCGAGATCTGAGAGCACAGGCATCTGGAGCTCATGCACCAAGTCTGGGAGTGAGGAAATGCAGCAGAGCGTCAAACGAAATGTTCCCAGGAAGACACTACCTGTGTTCAGGTGTTACTAGTCAGCTTTTGCATTACTTCAACAAAATATTGCAGGCGTCCAATTTTATAGAGGAAAAAGATGGTCACAACTCACAGTTCTGGAGGCTCAAAACATGGCGACTACATCACGTAGCTTGGCAATATGGAAGGGCATTTGAAAGCCAGTGATCATATCTGAGCTAGGAAGAGAGATCCGGCAGCCCACTGGCTCTCCCAAAGGCACCACTTTCAGTGACCTAGAGAGTTCCTGCTGGGCTCCACCTTTTAAAAGTTCCAATACCTCCCCGTGCCTGCAGACCAGCCCTTCAATCATAATGAACCTCTGAGGGGACATCAAGCTACACTCAAACCACAGGACCAAGGAAAGAGCCAGCTGAGAAGATTAAAGGCATTGTGCCCACTGCTCACACAGCGCCAGAAACACCCAGCAGTCATGGAAGACAGACTAGAAAAATCACAGTTCATGGGCCACTGGGTAGAATACGGAGAAGGGACTTGTTTCCATTGTGAATAATTATATTAACCTCAAGAATTGACAGAAAAGTAGAAAGGAACAAAGTGAGAATATAGAAACCTTGAGCCAGCCTGGTGGTGCAGACCTGGAATCCCAGAACTCTGGGAGGCTGAGGCAGGAGAATTATGAATTTGAGCCTGAAGAATTTAGTGACTTAGTGAGAATGTTTCCATCTCAGATGAACAAGAAAAGGGGGGCTAGAGATGTAGGTCAGCATGAAAGCCCCGGGTTCAGGTCCCAGCACTTAAAAGAAGAAAGGGGAGGAAGAGTAGAAGGAGGAGGGAGACAACTTGTGCTGCACCTGGTGATGCAGCCTTCTTATAATCCCAGCACTCTGGGAGGCTGAGACGGGAGGGTCACAAGTTTGAGCCCAGCCCCGGCAATTTAGAGACTTAGCAAGACACTGTCTCAAATGTCAAAAAAAAAAAAAAAAAAAAAAAAAAAAAAAAAAAAGGGTGGCCTGGGGATGTAGCTCACTATGAAGGCCCTGAGTGCTTTATCCCCAGTGCCACAAATTAATATATGTCTGAACAAAGATTATGCAGTGTGTTTGAGTGTAGAACAAATTAATATATATCTGAAAGTCACAAAACCTAGTTGGCACTCACTGAATAGTCATTCAACACTATAGAATGCACATTATTTTCAAGAGCACATGGTGCAATTATCCAGATACACTATAATCTAGGGAAAATTAACCTCAGCAAATTTTAAATGTTTCAAGTCACATAAAATATATCACCTGAATTACATTAGCTATTAACGACAGAAAGATACCTATATAATACCTATGTGTTTCAACTGAATAACACCTAGCTAAAGAATCCACAAGTCAAAGGCTAAGGTAAAAAGAAATTCTCATATAAATTATTTAGTTCCCACCTTAAAAATCTGCTATAGATTGAGCAGCAATCTAAATTTATAGAAAACAGAAGAAAATAGGTTTAAAAGAGTAAAATCAGGGAAACAGAGAGGCAGCAGGTAGGCTCATTATAAGCAAAAGAGCATTCTTTGAGATCAATAAAAATTGGTAAACTCTTAGCCATATTGATCAGGGGAGACAGAGAGAAAAGGAGAGAGTCATAGAATGAGAACGAGAAAGAGAGAGAATGAGAGAGAGAGAGAGAGAGAGAGAGAGAGAGAGACCACCATTACCAATGTGAGGAGTGACCCTAGGTTCTGTGGATAACAAACAGCTTTAGGTTATTATATGTGATCACTTAGACAAAATAGACAAAACTTACAAGAAAAGACAATGCTAAAGCTTTCTCAGGTCCAACTGGATAAAGAAAATAGCCCTGAATTTATTAAAGAAATTAAATTTATGCCGGGCAGGGCTGGAGGAATGGCACAGCATTTAAAGCTCTTGCCTCTCAAGTGCATGGCCCTGAGTTCAATTCCCGAGCACCACATAAACTGGATGTGGTGGCACACTCCTGTAATCCCAGCACTAGGGAGGCTGAGGCAGGAGGATTGCCATGAGTCCAAGGCCAGCCTGGGCTCCATAGTGAGTTTAGGACTGGCCTGGGTTACAGAGTCTCAAACAAATAAATAAATGTGTGCTGGGCCTGTGCAGCTGGTGCAGGCCTGTAATCTCAGCACTCTGAGAGGCTGAGGACAGGAGGATTGCAAGTTTGAGCAACTTAGCAAGTTAGTAAGACTATGTCTCAAAATAAAAATTTCAAAAATGGACTTGAATGTATCTCAGTGCAAAGGCCCCCAGGTTCAATTCCTAGTACCAAAAAAGAAAATTAAATTAAATTAAATTTACTTACACCAACAAATGAACAAATAGAAGTTTTCCACTCAAAACAAAACAAACAAAAAAACCTCCAGTCCCGGATACCTTCATGGGACAAATTCTAACAAACATACAAAGAAGAAATAATAATGATTCCACATCAGCACTTCCAGAAAATTGGAAATAAAAGGCACCTAGCAACTCAGAATTTAAAAAAATATATATAGACTTTACTATAGAAGAATTATAGAGCTGCTGATTCAAGATAGTGTGGTACAGATTTCAAGAGGGATTCCGGCTTTCAAGTGGGCAACCTTGCTTCACGAGGTCATTAGTAGGGGCCGAGTTATATACAACCCTATAACTGGCATGTTGAGTCCCTGACTCACTCAGCACCTCAGAATGTAACTGTATTTGGAGACAGGACTTTTAAAGAAGTGGTTAACTAGCAACCACAGAATGCACATTATTTTCTGTGACTGGGGTCATTAATTCCTCTGCTGAGGTCCTCATAAAAGGTAGTCAGGACGTAAGATGCTCACAGAGAAAGACCATACAGGGAGAGGACACCAAGGAGAGAGGCCTCAGGAGCACCCAGCCCCGAAACACCTGGACTTCAGGCTTTAAGCCTCTGGGATACGAGAGCATCAGTCCTATTCAAGCCACTTAATCTGTGATTCGTTGTGGTGGCCTACGCTGACTAATACAGCAATGTCTCTAGATCCATTTGGTGTAACACTGGGAGGAGGTGCTGTGGGCATCTAGTGGGCAGGAACAAGGAGGTGACTAAGCACCTCACAAAGCACACAAAAATCCCCACAACACGGAATTGTCTGCCCTGAGCTGTTGATAATGTGGTGGTTGAGAAACCATGAGGTAGGTAGATAAATTAGCAAAACAGAATTAAGGGTCCAGAAATAGACCCCTACCTAAAGGAGACCAGGACACAGACACAGACACACGGATATCACATGAGGAATCTACTTAAGCAGGTAGCTGCTTGTTTTCTCACTGTAATTATTTCAGTTATCCACATGCAAAAGTGAATTTCAGTTCTTATTTAAAACACTACTCACAAATAAATTGTTAACTCTAAATTGAAATACAGAAGAAAATTTTTTTGCAACTTTGGGTTGGGTGAAAATGGTCATACAGATGACATACCAAAGCCCAATTTGTAAAAGGAAAAACATGAATAAATTTGACCTTATCAAAATTGGGAAATTCTGTGATTACAAAGGCACTATTACAAGAATGAGAGTACTAGCCACAGATAATGAGAAAACATTTAAAAATATCTATCTGCCAAAGGACTTGCATTCAGAATATATAAAAGTTTCTTAAAATTTAATAAAAGACCTAAATATCAAAAATGAGCAAAAGGTTTAAAACAGACAGCTAAAGAATATAAGACCATGAAAAAAAATCAATTAGGAAAATGTAAATTATAACCACAACGAGATAAAACAATATACTTTCTTTATGTGTATTCTGCTGAGGTTTGGGCACAGGGCCTTCATGCTGAGCTGCCTCCTCAGCCCACTTTTGTGTTGGGTTTTGAGACAGTGTCTCACTAATTCCCTAAGCTGTCCAGGATGGTCTTAAACTTGTGGTCCTTCTACTACAGCCTTCCAGAGAGCGGAGATACAGGCTTAGGCTACTGGGTCTGGCTACCATAGTTTTTTTAAATGACTAGAATCTTTTAAAGTGGACCACATGGAGTGTAGACAAGGAGGGGGTGACGGGAGCCCTTAGGCCATGAGTACCTCTGATGCAGGATGGGACCTGGGTTGGGCAGTTTCCTATCCAAGTAAGCATACATATATAACATAACTCACCAATCCTACTTGAAGACATCTGTTCAAGTAAAAGAAAAGTCCATGTTCTCACAGACACCTGCACAAGAATGTTTAGTCATAGCTGCCAAAAGCCAGAGAAAGTCCAAGTTTCTCCTCAACTTAGGAATGGAGAAAAGCAGCAATTCACATACTGGAAGATTCTTTGGCAGCACAGAGGAATAAACCACAGATACCTGCCACACCACGAAAAGAATCTCAGTACGTTACACTTAGTGGAAGGGATTGGGTTATCTAATACCATGTACACGGCATCCAGGAAAAAAGCAACAAGATAGGACAGAGAACGATTGGGGGGAGGGGTGGGGGCTGAGGAGTGGGTGTGGCCACAAAAACGGCGGGGAGGGGAGCAGTTTGGGCAGTATTTGAATATAGCGCTCTGTATTATCAAGTTCTGTATCTTGGGTTGGGCTTGATGGTACAGGCCTATAATGTTGGTACTTTGGGAGACTGAGGCAAGAGGATTGGAAGTTCAAGCCCAACTTGGCTATTTAGTGAGATCCTGTCTCAAAATCAAAACCAGAAATGTGCTAGGGATGTAGCATAGTGCAAAGGCCCTGTGCTGTGTCTCCTATACAAGAAAAAAGTTTGATCTCTTAGTTTTGGTGGAGATTGTTAGCTGGTGGCAGCATACCGGTCAAAAACTCATAGAATTCTGTGTTTTACTTTGCATAAATTGTGCTTTACCGTTATTATTTGATGGGGAAATGGCATGGGTCCCAAGAGCATTCCCCTGCACTTGCTGACACACACATTTGGTTTTCATGGTTTTTAGTGTTCTATTTTCCCCACCTTACCAGGCTTGTCCCATTAGGATGGTGGAAGCACATAACTCAAGTTACCTGGAAGCCAGACACGCTGGGCAGTCCCCAAGGGGCACCTGCTCCCCTGGGTGACAAAGCACTCATCTGCTTATTCCCACATGAGAGAGGTGTGGGCCTCATCCGGGAAGGGCACACTGCCTCTGCAGCTCAGAGTGCTGAGACAGGTGAGAGCTGTCATTCATTTCCGGGTCCCAGTCTCCGTGTCCAGTGCCCCAGCGTTCCCCAGCAAGGCCCTGGCCTCTGTACACCAGGTCTCCCAGAGCTGAGCAGTCTAATGTCCCCATCTCTGCTTCTCTAGCTGCTGCTCGGCTGCGATGGCTTTCTACTGAATGATACACGCTTCTGTTTATGAGCTGCCACGAAGCTCTTGGCTCCTGCCGGCTTCCTTGGCAGCACTTGGTGTCATTTTTCTTCATAAGCATCAGCACAGCTGAGCAGCCACCAGCCTTTGTAGACTCTGCTGCCCCATCGTGTGCTTCCACGGGGTCCTCCTCCCCTGGCTTCCCCTCCCCAATCCTTCTCCAGGCATCAGTTAAACTGTTAACAGTACAGCCCCCATCTCTTCTTAGAGACTGTCCACAGCTTGCCCAACAATCAAGACTGGTTTCTTGGGCTCCCGTGTGCCAGGTGAGCCATCCCAATTCATCATGTTTTCTCAGAACTCTCTTTTTGTGCGGCTTTGGGTCTTCCAGTAGCCGAGTCCAAAACAAGATCCAACGAGGATCTCATCAGGACAAAGGCTCGCATGGTCCAAAACGGGAAGGGGCTTCTACGAGCTCAGGGCTGACCCTGAGTGCGGAAGAAAAGACAGTCAGAGACCATGCCACCTGAGACATGCTCGGAGTAGCCACCAGGAAACTGCCAACAGACAGGTGTCAAGTGTCTCAGGAAGAATCCTGCAGAGATCTGTCAGGGGAGTGGCCTATGGTTTCAGCATTAATATAGCGATGGATTTCAGTGCTTACCTGCTGTATCTTTGGACAATTACGCCCCCAAGAGGAGAGGAGAGGATAGGATAGGTAGAGGCTAAACCTGAGAGCCATCCTGAACATATATAATCTGCAAGAGAGTTGTGTGGAATGCCATGCCTCCACCCTCACTCTGGGTATGTGCAAAACAGAACACATCAGGTTCCCTGAACAGTAGCATGCAATTAAAATTACATAATACAAACACTAAGAATTGTGTGTTGAGCAAAGAATATCGAAAGTATTTTTGTCTGAATCTATAATAACAAGCCATCATTTTATATTTGTGTGTTTGGGGATGAAAAATTCAATATAAAAAATTGATCTAAGTAGTATGAAATGTAGTAGCCCTTAGGCTGACAAGTCTTAAAATGGACAGTTAATTAATAAGTTAAGGCCAGGCCCCAGGATGCAGGCTTGTAATCTCAGCACTTTGAGAGGCTGCGGCAAGAGGACTGCAAATTTCAGCACAGCCTGGGCAATTTAGCAACTTAGTGAGACCCTCGTTCAAAACAACAACAACAACAACAACAACAACAACAACAACAACAACAAAAAGGTTGTGTGAAGGCCCTGGACTCAATTTCCAGTATAAAAAAAATTAATGAGTTAAATATTTCATGCAAGAGAGTGGAGCTAGGATGAATAAATAGGACAACAAAGAACACCATAACTCATAAAGGAATTTAAACTAAAATTAAAACCTTTTTTACATAGAAAACTAGGGCATTTGGTCTCCCCAGCTGCTCTACCAAATATAAAGCACAAAGACAAGAATGTTCTCAGTCACAGGACCAGGCAGAACTGGAGACCCAGCCTCAGGAGCAGGGGAGAGAAACACTGCAAGTCTATCACATGACTTTGCATCTGAAAAAAAATCACAACAAAAGTGACAGTGTTTTAAAAATACTGATAACAGAGTAGACACGTTGGATTGAGTCCAGGCCTGAAAGGTTATTTTAGTATCAGAAAAACAAAACGAAACGTAATATGCCACATTAACTGATTAAAGAAGGAAAATTACACAATCAAAAGATGCAGAAACACTATTCAATGGCATTTGATAGAAATTTAATAAAATTGAGCCGTTTCTCAAGTGCAAACCAGCTCAATAGCAACTGATACCAAAAGGAGTGACCGTGTAGAAGCTTTCTTTGTAAAGGTAGTCTTTATTATGATATTAAAAAAAATAAAAGGGCCCCAGGTTGGACACACCTTTGGAGCAGATTGAATCTGGGACGTTCAAGGTGACCTCTTTAAGGACCTGCTCCTTGAGATAAGCAAGACCCTAGAGCCAGGGGAGGGCAGGAAGGAACCGAGGGTGGTGCCAGATAAGGGTGGTTGGTTGACTTACATCTTACATTTGGAGACTCTGTCTCCAAAATTTATTTCCCCTTTAGCTCTGACTTTTTTAGTCCATGCTTTTGCAGATTGCAAAGTCTTTCATATTTATGACAACAAGGCAAAAATGTCAGTGTTAGCATATTATAAATAATAGACCAGTTCCTTACAGAATACAGGATGGCTACAAATACGTAGAACAAATATCACACACAGTACTTCAGCCTTGGAGGGTTTTTCTTTGAGATAAAGACGATAACACAAAAGCCTAGTGCTATCCCAAATTCTATTTTTACGTTGTAAACGTGGTCTCAGGAAATGTAGAAAGTCAAGAAAAACAAAGTGTATGCAGATTAGGAAGGAAGAGCTAAAACTGTAATGTCTCATGTGACCAGATGCTATGATTGCATATGTAGAAAATCCAGATGAAGCCACAAAAAAAATCATTAAGGTTTTTTTTAAAAAATGCTTAGTAAGGATGCTGACTGTGCAATTGCTTTTTAAGTCAATTGCATTTTTTACCTTAGGAACAAACACTTTGAAAAGAACATATTTCAAATGGTGACATTTACAATAGCATAAGAATCAAATATCTAGAAGTAAATCTAAGAAACTGTACAGAAAACATAAAGCATTTGGGGGAAGAAATTAAAGGAGTCTCAAATAAAAGGAAGGATATAATACACTTATAAATTTGGAAAATTCCATATTAAATAATGTAAATTCTCCCCAATGTATCTTTAAATTTAATCAAAATATTAATAGCTTTTTGGGGGGAAGGGAACTTCCCTAGGAATCAAAAGAATAGTGCCTCACGCATACTACACATGTCCTCAAATGAGACTCAGACAGTTTACATTTTATTTTGAAATAGGGACTGGCTATGTCTGGCCTGGAACTTGTGACCTTTCCACCTCAGCCACTAGAGTAATTGAGATTACAGATAAGTGTCTACCCCGCCTACCTAATCTATTACAACTTTCTGTTCTTTTTTTACCTCCCACCTTGATTTCAAAATGTAATGAAAACCTAGAGATAGAATTGTTAACACCTTCAGAAACTGAACACAAGAAACTTAATAGATATTACAGTTTTCTTATGTAGCTGTAACTTAGAAGATTACATGATAATAGCACAACACACAAGTTCCCACAGAGTTTACATTACTACAACATCTGTGCATAGACCAGCCCGTGAGGAGCCAATCTCAACTAAAATAAAAAAAACAGAAAATGACTACCTCACTTACAAAGAAGAAAAGGCACCTTTAGCTCAGAAGACATCTGCCTTAATAGGAAAGACCTGTTTGTCTAGGACTTCCTAGTAACTTTGATTCCCAGTTTGATTATGGTGACTTCCTATGAGCCTTTCTAAATTTAATGCCTGGAATACAGTCTATATTTGTGAGGCTTGTACTAGGGACTTTATAGTAATTTTGCTACATATGCTTTTTTTGGGTGAGTTAACCTGTGCATGTGTGTTCCCATGATCCTTTGGGTTTCCATATGCATGAGCTCCTAATAAATGGGTCCCTCCCTTGAAAGGATATGGAAAGTGTGGAATACTGGGAGTGTCTCAAATGCTCAAGAACCCGGTGGGTGGGAAGACATTTACTGTTTCTTTCCTTTCCTGATCGGCTCATGTCCATGTAACTGCCTCTCAGATGGTGAGGCCCATTTTGCTGAAACTGCCATTTCACAACCCGTGATATGTTAGGGTCTTTTATAGTGAGGAACCGTGGGAAAGAATACAGTGATATAATAGACATATCCAGATCTGTTTCATCGCTTCCTAGACACGGGCCTCTCCCTCCCTTGCCTGGAAATGAAACTGAACTTTGAGGTGGTGCCAACATCGAGTCTGTTCCTCTGGGTCAGGAGAGGAGGGGCCTATGGTTTATGCCGTTTGCCTGAGTTTGAAGAAGCCACCTGTCTACAAAGGAAAAAAAATCTTCACTTTTCAATTTCGTTTTTGCTGTGCAGGTTACAGTCTCAGATCCAGACCGACTGATTATGAAAACAACATAATAAAAATCCTAGAAGACAACATAGAAGAAATCTTCAAAATATGGGTGTAGTAGGAACTGTTAATAAGGAAAAAGACACCCCCAAAGACCTCTGTCTCCTTGAGATGTGGGAAATTGAGCTGGATAATAATAATAATAATAATAATAATAATAATAATAATATGTTACCAGAAAGAATTACAGACTACCATGAATACAGACTACAGGGCACTGGAGAGCCATGAAGGTATTGAAGACTAGAGAATCTGACATTTCAGAAGGGTCACTCTGTCCAGGTAGATGGTAAAACTGGCCAATATTCTCACAGGAGCTAATTCTGGGAGAATAGATTATAAGAAATTATTCATGGTGGCCCAGCATCTACCATGATAAGCTATGTGGAGAAGTTAAAAAGGCCTGGGCTGGGGGTTGAGTCCTTTTCGAAGAAAAGGAAACCACTGGATACTTGCTGGGTCTTGTGGGCTGGACAGGAAGTAGAGGCTCAGTGAAGCTGGACCCTGCTGTGTTCTAGAGCTCCTGCGCATGTTGGCGAGAGAGAAGGGTGCTATTGGGCAGGGAACTCTGCAAGACTGTGTAGAATCTCCTGTGGCCTCTTGATGCACAAGAAACCAGTTTTCAGTTGAGAATGGTGTGCCGCAAGCTTAGGATTAGACCCCAGCCAAGACTCTCCGCTCCACGGGAACAGACGCAAACAGCCACCTTCAAAATCGTTGCGGCGGCAAGCCACATCTGCCACAGTGGTCACAGCTTAGGAGAAACACATCCCAGGCTCAGGAGGGTCTGCCCCAATTTAGGAGCAAACTAAAGGGGGACCCAGCCTTCTAAAAACAGAGCTTACTCATTAAACTGACTCTCCAAACAAATGTTTCAATTAAAAGTCAAATAGAAAAACAAAACACAAAAATCAAATATCGCTAATCTAGCTTAAAAAATAAAAAAGGGCCTGCTGCTTCAGGCCTGTAATCCCAACACTCTGGGAGGCTGAGGCAGGAAGATGGAAAGTTCAAGCCCCATCTGGGCAACTTAGGGAGACACTGTCTGAAAATCAAAAAAAAAAAAAAAAAAAAAAAGCTAGTTCTCAAGCTCAATTTGAAGGACCTGGGTTCAGTTCCCAGCACCACACACACATATGCATGCATGCACACACACACGCACACACGTGCATTAAAGGATATATACATATTTGATGAGAAATGTGATATAGTTTACAATAATAACCAAAAGAAAGCAAGGTAGCTAAATAAAAATCAGAAAAGCAGGCTGATAAAGCAAATATTGCTAGCAATAAGTCACTTGAGAATATTAAAAGACTCAGTTTAGACAGACATAACACTTGTAACTTTGTACTCACCTAATAACATAACTTTAAAACACATAAAACAAAGATTGAGAACAAAAAGGAAAATGACAGACAGAGGTTTTAATTCACCTCTCTTCGTAACTGATACAACAAATAAGCAGAAAAGGGCCAGTATGGCTGGATGAGAGTTCAAGGACATAACTAGCCACAGAACGTAAGTGACATTCACAAAATGCTATACTCAAAACTGAAAAGTGCGAAGATTACAAATTCTGGCCCCAAAAGAAGTTTCAGGAACTGTTTAAACATCACAGCCAGTCAGGCCCTGGTGGCACTGGCTTGTGATCCCAGCAGTCTGGGAGACTGAAGCAGGAGGATACCAAGGAAATTATTTGAATCTAAAAATTTAATTTTTAAATTTTTGTTTTGTGTGGTCCTGGGGATTGTACCCAGGGCCCTTTGCATAGAGCCCACCCCGGCCCCACCCATCCCTTCTTTCTTTCTTCCTTTCTTCCTTACTTGTGGTAGGGATAACAGGAATAGTGTTAGGAGTGTTAGGATTACAGGCCTGTGTCACCAAGCCCAGGTAACATGTCTTATTTTTATTTCTTTTTGTACAGTGCCTGGCTCACATCTTACACTTAGAAACACCTGTCAGAGTCAAAGAAAGAAACACCCTCTCTATTCCTGCCCACTACCTTCCTGTCCTTATGCTGCCTTCCCTGTCCCCTATGACACCCCAGCCACAGCCCTGACGATCTCCAGATCCAGCCCTTTCCTGCATCGGGAGTGGGCCTAAAGTGTCACTGCATCACAGAGCCACCCACTAAATGCGGAGAAGGAGCGCCCAATGTGATCAACCAAATGTGTCTCACCAACACGACAGACGTTCAACCAGCCCCTCCAGGTCGTCATGTGTGTTTCTGCAACCTAAGCACACATCTCTTTGCACTGGGCCTTTTAAAAAAGTTCCTATGGTCGCAATTCCTAGTAAGTGGAACTGAACAACTCGTGCCTGGTGTCTTTTGCTGACTGTCACTGGCGGCAGCTTTGGGTGGAGCCAGGGTGCTGTCCTGCATGGTATCTGCCTTTTTTCCTTAAGCCACTCGAGTACAAGCCTGGCAGGATCAGTCAGGGGTGAGTTGTTTGTGCTTCCTGCCTAAGTAATGAGGCTGTTACTTTCATGTACATGCTGGTGATGGATCTGAGTGTCCCTTCTTGCAAAATGCCTGCTTCGATGCTTTGGCCATTGCTTTCCTACTGGAGTGTGGCTGCGTTAGCTTTTGTAGGAATTCCTTGTCCAGTCAAGGCGGATCCTTCGGCAGCTCTGTGTTGCAGGTAACTCTGCACTTGAGAGTCCTGTCTCTACCTTCTCATGACATCTTTTTATAAGCACAAGTTTAAAACTGATACAGTCACGATTGCCAACACCCTTTATTTGGTTAGTGATTATCTACAAGACATAAATAGATCAGCAATAAAATCAATGTATTTACCAATGAAGGTGTGTGGCGATTCCTAAGGTGCTGGAGGGTCTCTCTCTCTCTCTCTCTCTCTCTCTCTCTCTCTCTCTCTCTCTCTTTCTCTCTCTCTCTTTTCTTGGTAGTACTGGGGGCGGAACCCAGGGCCATACACATGCAAGGCAAGTGCTCTACCAGTGAGCCGCATCTTCAGATCTGGGCCCTATTTATTGATGCTGGTGGGGATCACATGAGTATTTGTTTTATAAGTGATGAAGCAGCACATTGTACATAGTCTTTCTGCAGTTTTCTGTGTGATATACATGTATTATACATACATTTACAGCTGTGTTAGTAATAAACACAACACATAGGAAATAACTGAAATATGTAGGAGTGTACAATATTATATGCATGTGAAAGTAAAAGCCAGTGTGGTCGAGCAGGTCTCTAATTCCAGTACCTTGAGGCATAAAGGTCACAAGTTAGAGCCCAGCCTGGGCAACTTAGAGACGTAACAAGACCCAGTCTCAAGGTCCAAAATTAAGGAAGGGCTAGGGATGTAGTTCAATATGAAGGCCCTGGCTCTATCCCCCGTAATGCAAAATAAAGATATAAGTAAGTAAGTAATAAATTTAAGAAATAGGGTGGGGGATTGGCAGGGGATAGGAAGAGCTTGCAAGTCAGGAATGAGTCCACAGGGGTGAAGATACAGACCTTCAAGTCAGAGCCTAAGGCAGGAGCCAGTATGGCTCTGATTCACATTACTGGCTGGCAAGTGACTATCTTAACTTCAACACAAGCCCAGAAAGCCTCAGCTGGGCACAGTTTGTCCCGGGGAAGGGTTGCCCAGGGCCTCCCTTACATGAATGCACCTCCTCAGGGGCTGTCAGGGCAGCCATCCAGTATGGCATCAAAGCTGAGTAAAAGAACAAGAAGACATTTTACTCTCTGTTTCCTCCCTTCCACGCCTAACAGAGGAATAGCTTGAACATGAGGTCGGCTCCAGGACCCAGTCTCCTGCGAATGCCTGGACGCTTCCAGGCCCCAGCACTCCCCCATTCCTACCCAGTTGCTCTGAGAAGTCTCAGAGGCCATGGGTACCACCACCTCTCAGGTCCTGCTCCATACCTCCCATACCCCTCTCTTGATTTCCACAACACCCCGACCAGGGCTCAAACTTTTGCCACTCTGCCTCTGCTATGTAGGATTGTGGGGCAGAATTAGCACTAGGGTCCCCTCACAGTGATAGACTGGGGCTCTCCCACTGCTGTGCACTGACTCAGCACCTGTCCCCTCTTGCTGAATTGCCCCCTCCTGGTCCCCGTGACCCTGGGGTGGTGTCCACAGCAAAAATGCTTATCCAGGGATAAAACATCACTACTTACTTCTGGAAAGTCCTGGCCGCACCTTTCCAGCTCTTACACAAATGTCTGTCTTTCTAGCTCACTGTTGGAACATCTCTGAGCTTCCCTGCCTCCTGCTGTTCTCTCAAGCAACCAGCCCAAATTCTGTCGCAATGCCTATATCCTGGTACCACCTCCCGTCACCTCCTCCGGCCCAGGTCACTTGTCTGCACTTCTGGTTGGCATGTCAAGACCAACTTCCTTTTTTCACTCTTGGCGCACCACCCCACCCACCTGCTAGCTGTCTTGCCATCACCCTCTCTCCCCCCCACCCTCTCCCTATCTGCTCCCCGGTGCATTCTTCAGCCTACTGTTTTATCCCCAGGCCACAATCTGAGCTCATCTATGTAGAGCAGATGGCCTCTTAACCAGCCTGGTGCTGGTTCTGGCCTTTTAGCTGCAACATCGTATTGGCCTTTCCCATGACCCTAGGAAGTGGAGAGGCCATTTTGCCCTTTGATGGCTGAGAAGACTGCAGGAACAGCAAAATTAACCTGCTCAGGTCCCAGTATGATGGCCTGTCATCCCCTCTGGACCCTTCCTCCCATGTGAATTTGGGTCTCCTCACTCCTGTTCTCAGCCAGCATGAGAGATTCTCTCCCCCAAAGCTGCCTGATCCCCCTTCCTTGGAGAGGGCAACTCAGGTCCCTGTCTCGCGTCACAATTGGAAGACCTTCTGGGTCATTCAAACACACCTGCAAAGTCGGGTGAGAGGTAGCCCAAGGGCCCAGACAACCAGAAGTACCTGATAGAGGCTCCAGATGCCTCCAGCTACCTACCACCCTACATCTCCTGGGTTATGGACAGAAGGCTGGGTGCGAGCTGGGAAGGTATTTATTGAAAGTTCACAGATACAAGAGCTCTGAGCAGGTCACAGTTTGGAGGAGGTGGTGGTCAGGAGAGAGTGAGCCCCAGGTGCTGGTGGCCCCCCATCCTAGGAGCTCCCAAATAAGCCCTTCTTGCTAGGTGCAGGGTCTTTGAGCCCCAGAGCCTAGATAGGGCACATGGAAGCCAGGGTAGCAGTGGGGAAGAAGCTGGGACCCCGAGACAGACAAGGCAGGGGCCAGGAGGCAGATGGGGGCTGGAAGGAGCTTCCTGTTCCATGGGCGCTCAGCTTCTATGGCCTCACTCTAGGTCATGGCCTGGTCATGGTCACTCTGCCCCATCCTCAGGGCATCCTGCATCTCAATAACCATGAAAATAAGCAAGTCTCAGCACTTCCCACTTCTTCCAGGCGGCCCATGGTGCTGTGGGGTCAGTAGTCAGTGAGTGGGTACCGCAGGAAGATGAAGACCAGGATGATGCAGGAGGCTGCAAGTGCCGAGCTAGTGATGTTGAAGAGTCGGGCCGTCTTGGCGTCCTCCACGGCCCCATTCAGGTCATTGAGGAGCTTCTTGTCCCGAACCTGGAGCCAGAGGAGGATTAGATCAAAGTCACCAAGGAGCGAGTGCAGGAGGGAGCCCAGAGAAAGCAGCCTGGCTAGAGAGTGCGGTGACCAGCCAACTTCCCGGCTTCTAAATCTGTACTCCTGTCTGCAAGGAAGTGCTTTGGCTTTGGGGAAGTACTGAGGTAACCCATATGGAACACACCCTCAGAGAGTTTGTAAAATAGATAAATATTTAGAAAGAAGGGAAGAGGCAATAGGAAAAATTAGTAACATGTGGACATCTAGGTGAAGGTGTATAGAAATATACATATATATATTTTTGCAACTTTTTGGTACATCTGAACATGTGTACATTGATGCAGTTGGTCCCACTTCTGTAACTAGGATGACCTGAGAGTGGGTGCTGGACAGAGAGGACAAGCAGCCTGTGGTCTCTGGGGAAGGTCACATGGGAAAGGTCACAGAGAAAGGCCATAGGAGAAAGACCTCTGGGGAAGGTCACAGGGGAAAGGAGCGCCAGGATGACCTGTCGCGGTGGTTAGTGGGCAGAGTATTCCCAAGGGGCCATGCTCTTCCAGGGTGAGTCATGGGGTGCCCCTCTCCACCTACAAAGTCCAACAGTGGCAGGTCGATCATTCTGTGAGCAGAAGCCCAATCCTGGGAGGAGAGAGGTGGGGAGGAAGATGAAGAGACGAAGGGACAGGAAGTCTATGCGCTAGCTGAAGGAAGGCGGGCAGGTAAGTGCCTGGCCTGCCCAGGACACAGATCATTTTGACACTGGTTGGGCAGTGGGTGGAGACCCAAGAAGGAGAAGAGAGTGGGCCAGAGAGCAGATAGGTGGGAAAGGCGGGGTGCACAGGTGCAGACCGGCAAGAGGACAGCGGCGGAGTGGAGGGAGAGTCTCATGATGACTAGAGGGAAGAAGCAGGGGGTACAAGCTGCAAGGGGAGAGGAAAGAGGAGGAAGCGGTGGACTCGCAGAGAGGCAGGAAAGGCGATGGGGGAGAAGTGAGATGGGCGGGAGGAGGCGGGAGTATGAGATGACAAAGAGAGTGAACACACAAAAGACAACTGTGTAGGGAGTGTGTGAATGTACGGGGAGATAAAGGGCAGAAGGGAGGATGGAGGGGGGGAGCGGGAAAGAAGGATCCGGAATCTTCTCCTAGTCATCTTGGAGAGAATCAATATTGATGACCATCAATGAACTCATAAGAATGGAAGCTGCTTCTCTCAACTCCCACTGTCGACTTTGCTAAAACACAATTTTATAATTTCCTCTAGAAAGAGCTATTCCATTTTTCATTAGATACAGTCTTAGACTTTTCATTTGTGTATTTATATATTTATGTATTTTATGTGTGGGTGTATCTACTTATTATATGAAGATGGAACTCAGGCCCTTAACACTGAGCTACTTCCCCACTCCATTTTTATTTATTTATTCTATTTTTTTTTTTGAGAGGGTCTTGCTAAGTCTCTTACTTGTCCAGGTTGGACTATAACTCGCAATCCTCTTGCCTCAGCCACCCAAGATGCTGGGATTACAGGCCTGCATTACCAGGCCCCAGATTATTCTGGTGCTGTCAGGTGCTCACCATGTGACCCAGTAGGGAACTGTTTTTGCTGCCCCTGTGTGCCCTTGTCTGTGACACGAGGATGATATGATGTTAGCCTTGTGTGAGTGTGGGAAGGACCGCATAGGCTGGCAGATACAGGGCCCTGGTAGAAGGTCTGGCCCCGATCAGCTCATAGCTTAGAGATGAAGATAACTTCTGAAACGGTATGAGGTAGCAGAGATGGTGGAAAAATAAAAACACCCTCTTGTCACCCTAAAGCTTAATATCCACCCCAAACTATAGTGTTTATTTTACAAGCAGAGTTCTGCCGTTGGGCCCAGTGGCATGCACCTACAGTCCCAGCACCCTGGAAGATGGAGGTAGGAAGATCCCAAGTTTGAGCCCAGCCTGGGCAATTTAGCAACTTAGCAAGACCCCGTCTCAAAGTTAAAAAACAGCTGGAGAATGGGTCTCAATGCAAATGTCCTGGGTTCAATTTCCAGCACCACAGAAAAAGTCCCTGGAGATAAACACATGCTTTTTCTTCAGTTCATCAATATAATGAATTACATTCGTTGCTTTTCTCATATTAAACCACTCTGGCCAGCCCCAAGGGTACAGGCCTTTAATCACAGTACCCTGGGAAGGTAAAGCCGGAGGATTGCAAATTCAAGCCCAGTGTGGGCAACTTAGTGACAGGTACTGTCTCAAAGTCAAACATACAAAATGGGCTGAGAGAATAGATAGGTTGCTGGGTGGGACCGGTGGGGAAATGAACCTGTGAATGTATGCTAGATGAATGCAACAGGTGGTTAGGTGGAGACAGGTAGCCAGGTGTTGTGCTTTAGATCTGGAGTGTCTCCCAAAAGCCTCATGTTCCTATGGATTAGGGTTGTGAGGCGGGGCCTGGCTGGAGGAGGCGGGTGCTTGGAGCTTGACCTGGAGGGGCGTGTGATGGTTCTGCCTTTCTTCCCAGTCATTCTCTCTGTACCATCACACCATGAGGATCTGTGTTGTGGAAGCTCTGGCTCTGGCCTTGCCCCCACTCCAGCCCTGCCACCATTTTCTGGCCACCCACCTGTGAATGGACTGTGACCTTCTGAAACTGTAAGCAACAATAAGTCATTTGTCTCTAAGTTGTGGATGTTGGGTATTAAGCCACAGCGACAAAAAAATGACTAAGACACCAGGTGAACAAATGAATTCCTGAGTGTATGTTAGGGGTGGGGCACGCAGTAATGTATGCAGCACCATGGGGTGCATCTCAGGGCAGGCACATGGGTCCGTAGGCTGGACAGGTAGAGCAGGTAGACAGGTAGATTGATGATAGCATCATGGTATGGGTGAGACAAGTGGAGAAGTTAAAAGGGGATCTTTGATAAATTATATGTGGAATGGATAGTAGGAGATAGATGACATCATTAACTCAATCAATCAGACAATCTTTACCCAGTACCCGCTCTGCGGCAACCATTCTTCTTTCTGCCTACGTGAAAGTGAACAAAAACAGTGTCCATCCTCGGAGTGTACACTTATGGGTGAAGATTCAGGGAACAAATACGGTAACTAAAATGTCTGATGTGTTAGATGTACTGAGAGAAACCTGAGGGGAGGGAACAGGGAGAGACATGCCCTTGACCTCAGAGAGATGTGTAAGTGAAGACCACACAATTGTGACAAGCTCTTTCATACACTTGGGGGCACATCAGACAGCCTTGGAGCTCTAAGAAGGGGGTGCTCCAGGTACCTGAAGCTGGCAGAGGCCAGAGCAGGGAGTAGAGGACAGACAGGAGTACAGGAGACAGGAGTAGAGAGGACTCCAGGAGCCAATCAGTCAGAAGGCTTTGTGGGAGATTTATGGAACAATTTAGAGTTGAAAAAGAATAGATGATCTGACCTATTTCAACAGGAGATCCAGATTGAGGGAAAACAGAGCTTGAGTGGGGGTAGAGCTTAATTGAATAGTTGAAGTGAGAGCTTCGGGGGCTGCTCTCGGGGCAGCAGTAGCAAAGAGGGGAAGAGAGGACCTGTTTCTGGATGTACTTGAGAGGTAGAGTTGTCAAGGTTTCGTGTGAAGTGTGACAGACAGGACGGGGCTTCATATTTGATCTGATCAACTAAAACATAGATACAGAGGTCACAGAAAGAGCAGCTTAGGGTGCTCAGTAGTCCAATTCTGACACAGAGAAATCCTTTTCAGCCATACTGCTGGACATTTTAAGCAGCAATTTTGTGAGTCTGAAGTCCGAAGACGAACAAGAGATGTGAGTCTGAGAGGAGTCAGCACAGACATGGTACACCTGGCACCAGTGGGACACTGGCAAAGTACGTGTCAACAAAAGGAAGGCCACAGCAGAGCCCTGGAGGATCCCAAGTTCAAAGATCAGGGAGCCAAAAGCAATCAGAACAAGGCCCCGGGAAGGGTAGGCAAAGACGTGGGGAGAAAACGAAGGGAGAGCAAGAATGGTGAGTGGAGGACAGGGGCAAAAAGTGAAGAAATAAAGGCAGAGCATGGAAGACAGGGCCAATCCACCCGTGCTAGGTGAAGGGGCAAAGACAGCTGATGAATGACGTCCAGGGGGTAGAAAAGAGCAGGAGGGAAAGGAGAAAAGGAACGGAAGGGGAGGAAGAGGACAAGAGGAAGGCGCGCAGTAGAAAGCCCGGTGCTAGGACAGCTGGATGAGTCTGTCAAAACAAGGATAAGGAGGGCAGGAAGACATCAGGTGGGAGGCACAGACTGCAGGTAGGTGGGTGGGTAACCGTCCTTTTACAAGTGTGTACAGTGGATGCGTGCGTGAGCACGTTTTACAGATGTGTACACGGACTGACCAAAGAATATGTGAAAGAAAGGGAGGGAAGCCGGGCAGGTGGCAGGCAGATGGATCAGGGCAGCGGAAGAATGAGAGGGAAGGAAGGAAAGGCAGAGATGATGTGAAAATGGATGACGGTGTTCTCCTACACTTCTGTGTCGGAATTCTAGTCCCCAGGTCAAGATAGAAGATGGAGCCTTGATGGGTGATTTGGAAAATCAAATTGCCATGAATGGGACTAGGGCTTTTAGAGACACCCTCACCTCTCTACCATGTCAGAATGCAGAAAGAAGTCAACAGCTTACAACCCCAAAAGGGGCAGGCCCTCACCAGAATATAACCATGCCGGAATCTTGAACTCAGATTTCTAGCCTCCCAGAAACACAAGGAATAAGTTTCTCTTGTACATAAGCTACACAGTCTTTGATTAGTCATAGCTCTCTAAACATACTATGACTGGTGACTCAAATAGAAGTGAATGAATAGGATGTGTGAACGCATGACAGGAAAGAAGCAGAGGTGGAAAAATTACATCAGACCGTCACTGGGGGTGGTGGGGTAGAGGACGCATGGTTCAGTTAAGGGCAAAGTGAGATAAAGGCCAATGAAGGTTAGTTTTAAAGGGTGAGCGATCAGACACATTGGTAGAGCAGGTGGGTAGTTAGAATGGAAGGGCAGAGAGAAAGGATGTTGAATAAACGATGTTCCAATTTGGAATATGGAGTGGGTGGAGAGAGAGGAGGAGGAGCATCAGGACAGCAGCTGACTGGATGAAGCACAGAGTCGGGCTAGAAGGGAGTGTGTGAGAAACACTAGTGGGATGAAAACAGGAAGCTACTTTGTCCTTCTGTGCCCTGCTCTCCTCATCTGGAAAATGGCATCGACTTCATAGGGTTTCATTATCACTAATACAAATATTAAATTAAACATTGGAAATGCTTAGAACAGTGCCTCGACAAACAGTCACTATGTTGTGGTGGTTGCTGTTTGCTGGTGTTGCGGTTGCCAATATTAGTATTAAGGAACGGAGGGGAAACAGACCCCAGGAGAGACACAAAGAATAGACGGATAGTCGGGTGAGTAGCTACAAAGAGCAATGAGGCGGTTCTCACGGAAGCAGTGAAAGAAGAAAGAAAACATTGCTGTGTAGGAACAGAAGTCAGCAAGAGGATGGGTGAAGACAGGAATGGATGAGAGTATGGAAGGAAAACAGGAAAGGAAAGAGGACGAATAGGATAGTTCGCTGGATGGGCGGATGGTACAAAGGGTGGAGGTGTGAAGGCCGAAGGGGAGGCATGGGTAGGTAAGGTGGGTGAGCGCGTCTTCTTCCTGGCCTTCCCCTCCTTCTCCCATCTCTCATCTGGGTAAGTGGTGTCCCGGTTCCTTGCACTGACTGGGTGAGTCCCATCCTTGGAATACCCTTTGGATCTCTCATTTTCCTCATCCTGAGTCCATTCCATCAGGACAGTCTACCAACTTTTCTTTCAAAAGAGACAATCGATTTGTCATATCTGTGGATGCCACATTTGCAGAGTCAACCATTTTCAAATTGAAAAGAAGATCAAGTCTGTACCATATAGATGCAGGGTTTTTCTGTTATTATTTCCTAAGCAACAGGCTTTAACAACTACTTACATTCATTACATAGTGTACTAGGTAGGTATCATAATCAATATATATTACAACTAATGTAGAGATAATTTGAAGAAAATAGAATGATGCACAGAAATTCTATGCAAATACTATTTCATTTTATATTAGGGACTTGAGCATTGTTAGATTTTGGTATTCTCAGGGGGTCCTGGAATCAATACCCTGTGGATACTGAGGGGTGACTGCATTCATAAGTGGCCAGAGTTGTTGGGCATGGTGGCACACACCTGTAATACCCTGGGAGGTTTAAGCAAGAGGATGGCAGCCTGAGCAACTTAGCAATTTGTTGAGACACTATGTTAAAATAAAAAAATTTTTAACAAGGACTGAGGATGTTGGCCCTGAGTTCAATCCCCAGTGTCATAAAATAAAAGTAACCGGATTTTAGCCTCCCACACCCACCACCTTGGTCTAGCCCAGTCCATGCCTCCTCACATCCTTAGAGTTTACTCTCCACACAGCAGCAAGAACAATCCTTTTTCATGAAATCATGCCACACTGATTCTTTAAAATTCTTCAATGAGTCCTTATGTCACTTGTAGTATAGGACAAAACCATTGCTGTGGCTTACAAGCCTACACGGCCTTGCCCTCAGCTACCCCACTGGTCCCCTCTCCTGTGTCCCACCCCCACTCCAGCTACACTGGCCGTGGAACCCGACTCTATCTTCAGGCTATAGCAACACTTGCTCCTGGTCCTGGGGTATTCTTCCTCAGGCACACACAGCTCCTGCATGAATCACGGTAGGCTCACACTCAAGCACCATCCCGCCAAGAGGACTTGATCCTTGCCAATCCTACGTGAAATTGTGGCACCTGCCCACCTCCTCAACTGCGCGGTATTCATTCTTCACAGCTGATGTCATCACTCAGCACATGTTCCTGTGAGTGTCACTGCTGTCTGACTTCCCTGCCAGGGGGTAGCTACCCACCGTCAAGGACTTTGCGTTCTCATCACGTATGCGGCATTGCAAAACCATTTCCCAACCATGTTGTGAATACAAAAGCAGTGGATGGATGCTGGGGAGTCTAAATGAGCCAATGACAGGGTGATCACTGAACAGGTTAGCAGATGGCTATGATAGTGACATCACACAGGAGGGACAGGCAGGGACGAAGACAAACAAGAAGGCGGCACGATTACTAACGTGAGGAATGATGGACAGATGTAAAGATGAAGGACAAATAAAAGGACAGTAGTGGGCGAGGCAGA
This sequence comes from Ctenodactylus gundi, assembly GCA_004027205.1. Taxonomy (NCBI): domain Eukaryota; kingdom Metazoa; phylum Chordata; class Mammalia; order Rodentia; family Ctenodactylidae; genus Ctenodactylus; species Ctenodactylus gundi. The sequence continues at coordinate 228,659 of PVKB01002644.1, read as the reverse complement.
GATGAGAAGAAAGATGAACAAGCCAGGTGTGATGGCACGTGTCTGTAATTCCAGCATTCTCAGAGGTTAAGGCAGGAAGGCTGCAATTGCAAGCCAAGCCGGGCAACTTAGTAACTCAGCAAAACCTTACGTCCAAATTAAAATTAAACAATTGGCTGGGGATGTAGCTCAGTGCATAGGCCCTGGGATCAATCCCCACTACACACATGCAGAAAAAGAAAGAAAGAAGAGATGGACAAATCTGTGATCGGTGGTTTGGTTAACTAGATAGGAGATGTGATTAGATGGATGGCATGTTAGGGAACAGCTGAAGGAATGGGATGACAGAGGATTAAGAGGACTTAGAGGAATGCTTGGGATGGGCAAATGGATAGTGGGAAAGAGGAAGAAAAGGTGGGCAGGTGGATGATCAGAAGAACTAGTGAGTCAGGTGTGTTGATAGGTTAAAGTTGGGTGCAGAATAATAAATATATGTATGAGAAAAATGGGATACAGGAACTATGTGGAACTAGCTGGATAAAAGATGGTCAAGTAGGAATGGGTAGAGGGTAGATAGGTATGTTTACATCAGTCTGTAGATGAGTAGCTTGTTGGATGGGATGCAAGAGAAGAAGGGAGAAAAAAGAGCAGGAGAGTCAGAGGCTAGAAGATCCTATCACTGAGAAAGGATGGATATTTGAATGAAGTGAACAGATTCACGTGTTGATGGATGGATGCCTGGGTGAAGTCCCACGCAGAGCAGATGAATGAGAGGACATAATGGAACCAGGACTGGAGAAGGACAGGTGTCTGAAATAATCACATTCACGGGAAGAAATGACTATGGCCAGGTACTGTACTGATAGCATTACCCATCAACTACCCTCAACAACACTCTGGGTAGGGATGTTGCCACTGTACAAGAAAGAAAATTCATCACAAATGTGGTTACGTACTTAAGGGCTCACAGCTAGTTAACAGAGCGTGGGACTCAAATGCCTACTCCGGGCCACAGCCACCATGAACCATGGGGTGTGTGCCTATGTGAGAAACACGGAAGGCGAAACAGAATAGGAGATAGAAACACATACGAACAGTGCACGATTTATTGGATGCCTAACCACTGGTATGGAAGTGACCGGGAGAAGGAGAAGACAAGGAGGAGGGATAGGTTACGAAAGACCAACAGAGGGTGGAAAGATGAGTGGGTTTGTGGATGGATGTGCTGACTTGTATGCTGATTGATGGTATTCAGGGAGGGGCGGGAGAAGCGAGAAAGACCTGAAGTGGCTGGTGGGGGAAGGAAGCTACACAGATCTATGGGTGGCTTTGTGATGAGAGAACAGGGGAGCGTGAATGAAACTGTGGAAACAAGTGAGCGTGGACAGCTCTACTATGAATTAATAAATTCAGCTCATGGGGTGGAAAAAAGGGGAGAATACAGAAAAGAGGGGAAAGAATGTGAAGACGTGGATAGTAGGATAAATAGATTGATGTGAAGGGAGGGAATGCAGGAAGCAACAATGGATGGGTAACATTGGTGGACAGAAGGGGTCGAGAGGTAAAGGGTAGAAGTGGGTGAGAGAGGTACACAAAGGGCTGGGAAGTGAGGCCCAGCCACGGGGCAAAGGGAAGCACAGAGAAGGGTGACTCGAAGGGCATGTAGAAGCGCCGAGCACTGGGACCCAGCAGGCGAACGACGGAGCACACTGACTGACAGGGAGGAAAGCAGGGGTCTCATTGAGGAAATGATGTTCCAGGAACAGCTCAAAGGATTCATGTGTGAGGTCGGAAGGGACAGGATTAAAGAGCAGAGAAGGGGGCAAGAAGCAGGAATGGACGAGCAGGGGGTTGGGAGGCTATTTGGAGGGTTGGAGGGGACAAAGGCGGAGGGATTGAATGCACAGTTGCGCATCCCCGAGTGACCAGGATATGTGGAGAAATGCAGCGAGGTGACTGCCATTGTGCTGACACTTGGATCACGAGGGGATGCCATCTCTCTGGGACCACCATCATATGTGGGATCTGTTTGTTGTTGGCTGAAACATCACAAGACTGTACCAAGGTGGGTGGAGAGTGGAAGGATGGGTAAATGAACAGATGGATGAAGATGCTATTCAAAAAGAAGCGAGCAGATACGTATATAGAAAACCCAACATTGCATCGTTTCTCCTCATACTGTCCTTTTGTTTTTAATGCGAGCAACAAGTTTATTGAATCAAACAAAACAGGAAAAAAAGCCTTTGATTGAAAATCCAAAAGGAAACCCAAGCAGGTCTCCCTTAGAGATAAAAGAAAAGAAAAAGAAGCTCCAAGCAGGTGTCCCCTCCTAGTACCTTCTACACGATTTCTTAGGCCCTGGGAAATTTCCCAGCCTGCTGGGCTCAGGCCAGGCAGCGGCCAGTGCCTGGCTGCAGCTGCTGCCTCTCTTCTGCCCCCCATCCCTGCCCTAGCTCACATCGCACATTCCCCCACCTGAACCCCACACTGGGGCCCCGACTCTGCCGCTAGGATCTTCTTGTCCTTTTGGTCACACTGCTGCAGATATTAGAGCACTGACCACATCTTCCTCTTCAGTCTTCCACAAAGCAGAATCCAAGTCTTCACCACAGGGATCTGCTTTTCTGGACAACTGCCTGCTCCTTACAGAGGGTGGGGGTCCTGCTGACCCCTGAGGTCCCTGACTTCCATGTGTTAGTTTATGCTTTTTCTATGCCCGAATGCCTTTTCCCTCACCGACCTTTCAAGGCCCCGTGCTTGCCCTCTTCCCACACATCCTCTGTGCCTGACACCTGGCCCCAAGTGGGTAGCAAACTACTCCTTTTCTAAAACCCTGGAACCCTCATTCCATCTTTTACATGCTTTCTATCCATCTACTTATTCAACCAAGATTCTTTGACCCTTGTGTTGGTCAATCCTGCCTTGGACACTGATGGCATCAAGATGGAGAGACAGTAGGGGTTGGGGTTAGAGAGAGATGTGGCTAGGGAACGAGCATCCTAGAGGCTCTGCAGAAGAGAGACTGGGACCTCACAAAGTCTCCCAGGGAAAGAAAGAACACATGTGAAGCCGGGGGTGAACAACGTTCGTGGTGCCTCCAGAATGACGCAGGTGGGGGTGGCTGACGAGGCCAGGGAAGCCCTGTGAAGGGGTTCCAAATTCCCCTGAATGCCAAGACAAAAGTCTGGACACTGTCCAGTTAATGAGGGGGAACTGAGGTCATGATGAGGCCGGGTTTAGAAAATACATCAATGGAAAATCAAATTCCATATTTTGCCTTTCCCCAGAGACCAGGAGGAGCAAAGTAACCCTCCAATCTGTGTTGCAGATGCAGCTTGTATGGAGCTGTGCTGGCCGGGCTGGTGGCCTGGGAGGTGGATGAACAGACAAGGCAGGCAGAGAGGAGCATTTGGTCCACACCTGCTCTCAGCCAGCCCCCACTCTGCTCATGTGTGCTAGCATAAATGGTGTTTTGTTTCTATTTGTTTTGTGAACAGATGAGGAAGTAGGGCCTCAGTGAGCAGTGAAATGGCCAAATCCCCATTGCTGGGATTCCAGCCAAAACCTCCTGACCCTACGTCTACCCACTGCCCTTCAATGTACCCACGGCAGGCTGCATGCAGTACAGGGGCAGCAGCTCAGGAGACATGCAGCTGATCGACAGGCAGACGATTCCCAGGTGCAAGATCAGAGCCAGCAGCTCTGAGTTCACCTCTTCCCAGAGAGAAGCAGCTCATCTTGCACCCTACCTGTAGGGATGCCCCAGGGCACTCCTGCCAGCCCCACGCCCACTACCTCCCAGGAAGGACTCAAGAAAGGCAGCCCCAGTGGTGGTATGTGAGCCCTCCTTGACCCCAGAGCACCAATGTCATGCCATCCCCACGGCAGCACTAAACTTCACACCGTCCAGAAATGCCTGACCTACCTACAACCTATACCAGATGGGACTGCCCCATGTGAGCCGCCCGTGCAGGCTGAGCCAGGGGAGGAGGGACGGCTTCCAGAGAGGAGCCTGGGCTGACAGGTCATGTCTACATGCCACCATGTAGGGCAAGAGGATACCAGGGAAATTTTGCCAGATGTGGCACGCCCTCTGCTTGGCATTGGTCTGGAGATTAGAGGAGGAGCCGAGCAGAGGACCAGCACTAGCTCCCAGAGACTTTCCCTTGCTACCCCTCAGCATATGCATACACTCAACTGTGTACACTCACAAACATATACACTGACTCATACACACGTATGCTGACAGTTGCACACCCAAACTGCATTCACTTGAACACATGCACACAAATGTGTATGTACACATGCACATTTATACACTCATATGCAATCACACACCCCTCATAAACACACACCCATACATGCATATGCACATACAATGATATTTACACATGCACACTCACCCACACACATCTGCATAATACATGCACATACATATACATGAAGTTACACTCATGGCTGCCCATCTACAAAACTCATGTGTTCACATTAACACCCATATAAACACACCCCACTTCACTCACATGAACACCCATGCAACGTACATACATACACAGATGGGATTGCCCCATGTGAGCAGCCAGTGCAGGCTGAGCATACTTCACTCACACACATGATTTGAGTTGAAAAACACATGCCTATACACACACACACACACAATTCAATCACACACTCACACCCACGTACATGCTTGCCCAAGTACACTCACACGAACAGATCCTGCGTGGTGGATCCAGAGCTAGGAACACAGGCTTAGAGATGAAGGTTCGCGTGATGGTGTTGACGGTGGCACTGGGGCTGAGTCAGGAGGAGGGTGGAAACCCGGTGGCCAGCGCGTGGAGCAGAGTGAGGCTCGCACTAGACGATCAGAGGCAAAGCTGTCCCAGGGTCCTTCCTCCTAGGTCAGCCTGGCTTGAACATTTCTCTCCCTTCAGCCTCCATCAACTGCTGTGCCCCCAGAACCCTGCCACCCCCCACATACTGGGCAGCTGCAGTCAGTGGACAGCATCTGGCCTGGATCATCCTAGTCTGGGCTCAGAAAACAATGACCTGGCTAAATGTGAGCCATAATCTTTTTTCCTTCCAGAGTGGCAGGGTGGGAGAGGGGCCTGAGCCCCTCCACCTGTGGTGACCTCCAGTTTCTCAGGGCTGTTTGGCCTTTCCACAGGTCACAGGAGCTGCCTCTCTCAGCAGTGACAATAGCTCTTTCATTTTGCCCTGAAGGAAATGAGGTCTTGTCACTGCCACCTCGCTCTGCTCCAAGCCAGCTCCTTTTTGTGCCAAGGGCTCTGGAAGTTTTGCCTCTTCTGGGTACAGGGTGGGGAGGGTGTTGGGACAAGCTTCCTTACTCTTGCATGGGGCTGCTCTGACCACCAGGCACTCTCCTCCCTGCTGGGTTCACATAGGCATCTAGCATCAGATTTCTGGATGAGTGGGTGGGTCTGCAAAGATCCCTGATATCACCCCTCCTCTTTTAACAGGCCTAGGATCCCAAGCCTTCTTTAATTCTATACCGGCCCTATCCCCATTTGCCTAACAATGGATGCCAGCTGGGTCAAATTCCTACGTGGGGATCAAATCAAACTCCCCTGACCAGTGAATAGGACGCTATGCCCTGAGTCCCTGCTGTACATGGTTCAGCTAAGACGGCTGTGCAGAGAGCCAGTTCCAGTTGCCTCAAGCCCCATCAAGACAATTTGTTCAGCTTAGGAGAAGGAAGGACAGCCTCTCGCTGCTAGTCCGCCGGGCCCAGCCAACACCAGTATCTCTGGACCTACCAGTATTCCCCCACGGTCCTGGTATTCCCTGACTGTTCCTGTTCTATCTGTAGGTTCCTCTGGGAGAGAGGGGGCAGAGCGATGCAGCCAGAGCCCTGTCCCGACAGCCACCCCACTCGTAGCCAGCCCCGTCCGCCCCACTGCCACCACCCTGCTCACTTTGAGAGAGTAGGCCAACGCGATGAAACCCAGGCAGCAGAAGTTGAGGTAGACGAAGTTGAAGATGGACCACAGGTAGTAGTCGTTCACCTCGGTGGTGTCTGGGTAGACCTCGATGACGGTTGCGGGGTTCGTCATGGTCTTCTTCTCTGCTAAGTGCTTGCAGGTTTGGGAGGCACCAGTGGCCCGTACGCTGTCAGTCTTGCTGCTTTTGGACTCCATGGGGAACAGAGTGGGCGCCATAGGGGGCGAGGCCGCCGGCTCCGCGGCGGAGGGGGCTGCCGAGGCCTGCAAGGCGGGGGGCTTGGACACGCAGGCAAAGCAGCCCTTGGGTGAACCTGCTGGGGGCCTCGGGATCCAGAAGGCCCCGTCCAGGGGAACACGGGCTTCCTGAGCGCCGTCCGTGGTGCTGCCCGGGGCTCCCAGCGGGGCTGGGCACTGGCTGGCACCCTGGGCCTGGAGGGAGGAAGAGAGTAAGGACGAGGCGAGCCCTGTCTGCCCCGCAGCACCCCGCCTCAAGGCCTGCATCTCTCCCGCAGCCTCGTCTACAGCCCCGCAGAGACGGAGATCCCCGCGAGGCAGCCAGCTGCTGCCTGCCACCTGCCTCCCCCACCCGCCGGCAGTCCGGTGCCAGAGTCCTCCGCAGCAGCCTTGGCAGGCACATTGGGCTTTTCATCGCTTTGCCATCTGCGCACAAACACTCACCCGCTGGCACACGCAACAGCACCCCAAACGCACCCCCAACAGCACTCCCACGGGCACATTGTTGCAATACACAGCGTACCCGGTACCCCAAACACCTCCGGGCACGCAGACCTACAACAGCACTGCCCCGCTACTGACTGGCGGGATGGGCAGCTCCCGAGGCACCTGCCCACAGACAGCCACAAACACGAGCACCACGCGCTGGGCTCCCCGGCCTCTCGGCACACTGCCGCTAACACCTCCAGGTAAACAACTGCCCACTGTGACACGCAGCGCGGACACGTACAGCGACGCAGGCTCGGAGTCGCCAGAGGGAAGGGAAACCCAGCTGTGGGTCTGCAAACTCGCGGGCGTCGCCCCCCACCCGCAACCCCGGCCCAAACCGGTGCGGAGCTTGGGGCGAACACTCACACGCGAAACAAGCCACCCCTCGCGCCACAAACACACGCACTGTGACGCTCCGAGAAAGGGACGCTTCTCCGAAGAGGCACCCGCGCCCCGCGCCGCCCGCGCGCCCAGCATGCAGACGGGGGACCGCAGCCCAGCCCCGCCACCCGTCCGCTGTCCAGCCCCGTCTGCCTGCCGCAGCCGCCCGGACCTTGCGCCCTCACCTAGGAGCGACTCTGCCGCGGGAGGGCCGGACCCTGCGCCGCGGCGAGCGCGTCCTTCCGCCGTCCCGGGCCGTCGGCCTGCCTATCCGCTTCCCAGCGGCCCAGCCTTGGGGGCGGGGAGCGCGCGGGGCTCTCGGCGGCGCCGATGCCTCCCGCGTTGCCGGCGCCGGCTCCGCAGCGCCAGGCCGGCGGCTGCTGCAGCCAGAGCCTGACTCACGGCGGCGGCGGCGCAGACACCTCCGCCCCCAGCGCCGAGAGGGCGGGGGCCCAGGGCCGGCCGAAGCCGCGACCCAGGGAGTCCCTGGCCGGCCGGGCAGGGATGCAGCCCCCGCCACTCCAGCCTGGTGCCCCCTCTTCGCCCTGGACCACCGAGCTCCCCGCAGGCCGCCCCGCCTCCGCTCTCCCACGGAGCCTCGAGTGCTGAGCCCTTCTCCCCTTGCTCCTGCCCTTCTCCAGAACCTGCTGCTTCTGAGACTTCTCTGCCCAGCACAGGAAGAAGTCCTTGTCCCTACCCACCAGATCCCAGTCCTGGCACACCGAGGCCCCTGAGCCTGTCGTCTCGCTATGCCCTGTCCTGGCTCTGCTCCAGACTTAGCCTGGCCCTAGCAGAACTCCTGCTCCCTAATCTCTCTCAGTCCCTGTTCCTATCCACAGCCATCTGAGAGAATCCCAACCCTCCCTCCCTTCGGAGCCCCAGAGTCCCCCTTCGTGTTCTCACAGTGGGATGCATCTCCTCACACGTCCACCGGAGCATCCATTTCTGCACAGTCTGCTCCTACAAGTCTCTAACCCCTTCTCTGCGAAGTTCGCCAAATCTAGGACCTTCACGAATCATCAGCGTGCCCCTAGCACAGTCCTGTTGGGGCTTCTGGGCCCTCCTTTCCAAGCCTGACCCCCACCCTGCCCAGCCTGCTATTCAGTTCATTCACAAAGCTCCTCTCGGAGCCTGTGATCCCTCACAGGTCAGCCTGTTGCTGCACAGGTGCACAGCCAGCTACCCTCTGCCCTCAGGGCCAGGTGTGTTTCTCTAAGGCCCTGGCAGCAGGTCCCCTGTGGAGGCCTTAGACACTGTTCTGGCAGCTCAGTCCAGACACTGCCAGGACCCCTGAGGGTGCCCCGCCTCTCACCTTGCTTTGCCTAACCAACGCTGTCTTCCCAGTCTCAGCCCGCCCGGAGTCTCTCCTCCTCCGACGGCCTCATTTTCTCTTGTTCCCAATACATCTCCAGCTCCAGACAAGTCCCCATGAACCCTTCTCCTTGGAGAGAATCCCACCCCTCCATCCCTCCGAGTCCCCCCCACCTCACCAACCGGGTACCAGCTCTGGGCTATGAACTGGATCCTCTTCATCAGTTCGCTGGCCCCGGAGAGGCCAGACCTTGCTTCCCAGCCCACCAAAGCTGCGCTGATGCCCTCCTCTCTCTCGAAGCCCTCTTCTGTGACCCTCTCAACTTGCCTCCAGCCTGTGACCCTGTCCTCCCCTTCTCCTGGCCCTTCCTAGGGACTCCTTCCTGAGTATCCATCAGCTCCTGCCTCTCTGAATCCCTCTCTCTCCAGAACCTCAGTGCTGGGCTCAGAGCTCTAAACTGCTGTAGCCAGGAGGAGCCCCACTCCTCTCAAGCCCCACCTACCGCCTGTACAAGCCCCACCCTCACCTCCAGGCTGACCCCTTGGCTCAGCCTCAGCCTGGCATTGTCAGGAACTTACAGCTTCAAGGCCACCCAGGGTGAGTAAGAGGAATTCTCAAACTCAAGCAATTCTCTCTCCCCTCTTGAAAGTCCTGGGCACTCCCTCAGGGAGCCCAGCCTCAGCGCATAAGCCCAAAGGCTCACAGGCAAATAAGTCCTGCCAAGATACCAGATTCTGTTTGCCATCCCCCAACTCCACCACTCCTTTTCCAAGGGCCTGGCAGAATCCAGTGTCTCGATCTGTCGATGGCCTGGCCTGACTTAGGTGCCCTTTGCAGCCTGCATGCGGATACAATGCCAGCCACCCCATCTCCTTGAGGCCAGGCACCCCCTCTAACATCCTCCCTGCCACACAGCCCTGCCTGGTGCTGCCCTGGTTAGGGTTCAGTGCAGTTAAGGTGGCCTGGTCAGGACACCACAGGGAGCAGGAGGGGATCTCTAGCCCTCAGGGTGGGCCTGCTCAAGATCACGGGGAACGGTGGAGCTCAGGCCCTGTCCCTGAACACTAGCGTGGCAGGGCTCTCTCTAAGGCCTCAGAAGCTCCCCTCTCTGAGACGGTGGGCAGAAGGTCTGGCCTCAGGTAGACTCCTGCTGTGAATTCTCCAGACCAGGGGTTGGGCCAGGAATCTCCAGAGAGGGAATATGCCTCTAGCCCATGCAGATTTGGGCCAGTATTTGCCACTGGGCTAAACCTTCTTAGTAATGAAGAAGGACCCGCTATGTCCCATATCCTAGAGCTGGGATGGTTTAGGGTGGGTCACCTAGCCAGAAAAGCACTGAGGCTGGATTTGAAGCCATAGTCAAGATTCTAAGGTTCCAAGAACCCAGAGCAGCTGAAGAAAACCCTTTTCAAGCAAGCCCAAGGTAGCTGCAACCAAGGGCAAGCCCTGGCAAAGCAGGTAGTATGGGAGTCCGGAAAGAGCAGCCGCAGGCCCGCAGGGAAGGGGAGGAGGAGCTGCCTCCTCTGGCTTCAGTGCAGTGCACAAAAGTGTTTGATGACACCAGTCTCCCCAGAAACTCTGCCAGGCCCTGCGGAGCCTGCCTGGCTCCCTGCTCATATTTCAGGAACACAGAACACTGGGCACATGCTCATTGGCCTCCTGGTGACTCTGGGCAAACATTCTCCAGAGAAGGTACCTGATGGCCAATCCTGGGTTGCAGTTCCTGAAGACCCGTAGATTGGAAGGCCAACCAGTCGCCCCTATTCAGCGGACTGAGAAGGTGCCAGGGTAAATGAGGATGACAAATGTCACGCTTGCCCTATCTCCTGTGCCTATAGGGATGGGGGTCCCAAGAAAGCTGCAGGGCTATTGACCCTACAACAGGGAACCTCAGCCCCACTCCAAAGTGCTCACCAACTTCTACTCAGCCCGTAACACCCTGCTAGTTGCTGCCTCTGCACAAGGGCTCTTGACCTTTTTCCTCCCAACAAACAAGACCACCCACAAGCTGGCCTGTATTCCTAAGCAGCTGTGGATGAGGGTGTTCAGCTCAGCAACCCCAGACAAGACTGCTAAGTGCTGGCTTGGTTCACACGTGCCCAGGCTGCACCCAGGGGCTGGTGAGGAGGCAGACAGGAGGCATACCACATAGCCCACACAGAAAACACTTTTCCCTTGGCCTGAGAGGGTGCAGAAGGTCTGCAGTCCCACCCAGGAGCCAATGCCGGTCTGTATCCTCTAAGGGCAGGATGCTCTCTGGAAAAACATAATGGGTACCCATGTGGGCCACACCTCCCTGAAAAGGGTGCCTCCACGCAGGGCCCCACTCCACAGCCACTGGCTAAGGCCACAACCACTGGCCATTTTTCCAGACCTCAGAACAAGCCAGCTCTGGCCAGTCTCATCTTGGCCATGAGACTCGGGGGCAAGTCAGTCTCAGGGTCCACACAGGGCAGCCTAGATGTGAAAGCCAGGCTTGTGCACCAAGTCTCCTTCTGGGCCTGGCCCTTAGTCAACACTTCCCACCCAGCACAAAGTACACCAATACACAGAGAGAGGCCTTAGCAACTTTATTTTCGTATCACTGTGGCTCTTGCTCCCCTTGTTTCCCCAGGAGAGCAGCATAAGTTGGCCAGAGGAGAGTCCTGAGCTGCTCCCTCAGCCATCTTCCCCCTGCCAAAGCCAATGTGTGTCCTTCTTGGTGGAAAAGGACAACCTGACCCCACAGCCCACAAAGCTGGCCTTTGTCCAAGTGCTCCTTCTTGTACCTCATCCTTCGGTGGATAGGATATGCGAACAAGCAGGGCCTGTTGCAGCCCTAGGCTGGGTAGAGGCACACTGGGTAAGCAGGTTTCCCTGGAAGAACTGTGAGGAAAGCCTGTGGAGGGGTTGGGGCTCAGCCTGAAGGTGCTCCCTGAGCAGCCAGGGTGGAAGGGCCAGGGCCCGGGTGTCCTGGGATGTAGAGACTCAGCAGTTGCCAAGCCTAAATTCCAGGTGAGATATACAGATCTGCACACTGGACTGGCCTCTGCCCCTCTTCAGACAGACAGGCTGTGTTTCTGAATCCTAGAAGGGAAAACCACAGAACAGAACAGCAGGACCCACCTGGGTTGGGCCTCTCAAGAACAAGGTGATGAGTGTGTGTGTTGTGTGTGTGTGTGTGGGGGG
>PVKB01002644.1:0-217033 GCA_004027205.1 Ctenodactylus gundi | reverse complement strand
AACGGCCAATGAAGACATCGCCTAAGATCCAGAGAGGCCCACTGGGAGGTGGGATGTCCATGCCCATGAAGCCACTCAGGCAGATGGTCTTCCCTCCTTGCGAAACCTGTATGGCCACAGCGGTTGCCACGGATTACCACAGGGTTAATGACTTGCCCACCCAAGAGTCCAGCCCATGTGCCTTGCCTATGCTTGTTCACCTTCAGCGTGTAGTCTTCTGAAGTCAGTGTGTAGCCTTTGCCTCCGAGTGTCAGAGTGACTGCGGGCAGGCTGGACACCTTCTCACAGGGGATCATGTACTATGAGAGAAAAGGCACATCAGGGTGCAGCTCAGCTTCCGGCTGCTACCTGCCAACCCGCTGGGCCACCCACCACACTCACCTCGCCCTGGATCAGCGGCACTGCTCCAATGGCTTTCTGTAGCTCCTTCACCTCATCCACAGGGCCCACAATGAGGGAAGTGCCTGTGTCGACAATGGCCTCACAGCCCCCTTTACACAAGGTCAGCCCGTTTTTCGCCTCCAATCTGGAGGCAGGAGAACATGAGTATCCACACTGGGCCAGGGTAGGTCCAGGGACACACTGCGTGGGGGGCCCTGCCCTGGCTACACCTACATAGTACGGACCCTCCTCTCTTCTCTTGGGGTTCCTTCCCTGCCTTGCACGTGGCTGTAAATGGTCTGAGGTATTGAGAGGTGAGCAGGCATGGAAGGCCAGCTGGTCCCAGCTCTGCATCTCACTTAATCTCTAGGCCTATGGGTAGGCAGATGCTGCAGCCTGGGTAGGCCAAGGCCGAGTCAACTGTGTGGCCCTGGGTTCTTGCACTCCCCCTCCCCGAGAAGTGCCCCAACTCACTGGTCCATGTGGATCTGCCAGTAGGCCCTGCGGGTGACATTCAGGTAGGAGAAGGAACCCTTGTAGTACTTGGAGTCGATCCCACCCAACATCAGCTCCCCACCAGGCTGGGCATTGGGGTCCCTGAAAGAGAAAACAGGAAGGAGGTGGTGTCCCCCACCTGGCACAAGAGGCCCCCGGGCAGCCACCAAGACAGTAGGCGGCCCAGGAGGTCAGAATGGGTGAGCAATCAAGAGTAAACAGTGAGCAGGTCTGAGTGTTAGCATGCAATGAATCCTAACAAAAGTTCTCTGCTTCACACGGTGGTACAGGCCTGTAATCCCAGCACTACTCCGGGAGGCTGAGGCAGAAGAATTAAGTTTGTAAGTGACATAATGACCTAGTAAGACCCTATCTACAAAAAGAAAGAAAGAAAGGGGGCGTGGGGAGAGAGGGAGGGGCGGAGGGAGGGAAAGAGACAAAGGAAAAGAAAAGAAAGAAAAAAGGTTAGGGATGTAGCTGAATTGTGAAGATCCTGGGTTCAATGTCAAGTACAAAGAAAGAAAGAAAAAAAGAGAGAGAAAGAGAGACAGACAGACAGACAGGTAAGCTCTCTTAGGACTGCCATCCTTCTGGGCATCCATGGCTAAACCTGCCACCCTTCTCCTGGCTAGTCCCCACACTCAGAAGTTCTGGGCTTTACTCTGTCCTCCTACCTGGGACTCCTTCTGACTATGGCCTTGTGAAATCCCAGGAGTGGAAAAACCTAATGAGTTCTCATTCCTCCTTTCCTCTACCCATGAGCCTCCTCTTCTAAGGTCCCTTACCCTGCTAAATTCATTTCTTCTCCTGTCCAGACCACAGCTCCAGAGCCTGCCTGAAGGACTCACTGGTGGATTTCCAGTCCCTCCTGCCCTGGGAAGTGCAACTTCTTTGCATTACCCCCTCCCCTGTACTCCACGGTCCCTGAGAAATGAGACAATGGCACTGGACTGGAGGGAGAGGCTCTAGGCTGGAAGGGGGTAAGTTCAGATCCAAAGACCCAAGGGACATGTAGGCACAAGAATGGGCCCTGGAAGGAGTTTGTGTAAGGCAGTGACTGGCAGGGCAGGAGGAGGCTGTCCACTGATACCTTGATACCCAGGAAGCAAAGCCAGGCAATGTGGTACCCAACACCCAGCAACCCCCTCCTGTGTGCCAACCATGACCCAAGACATGGAAATGCAGAGAACTGAGGCCTTCGTGTACTCCCCTGACGAGAGTTCATCTGTGCTGGGCAGTGACTGAAAGACGACCCTTACTTCCTACCAGGAAGGTCCCCAATGTTCCCCCTATGCTACAGCAGCTTAGGGAAGGCCCCTGGATACCACTCTCCCTTCACATGGGGACTGGGGTTTCGCATGTGCCCCCACAGTATCTGCCTCTGAAGATCCGAGGCCACCTCCCTCCTACCCCGGCACGCCTCTCCCCCACAACTCCTGTCACAGATTAGGGCCCATTAGCCACGTCCTCTGTGGGTTACCCACAGCCTCTGCCAGGACTATATCATTCCTCCCTAGACCCAGGAAGCACCAGGCAGACTGAGCCGTGAACCAACAAAACTCCAACTGGGTACGGGAGGCCACAGTAGCCAGGATTCCGGACTCAGGTTGAACCTGAGCATGTCCAAGCTGAAGATTCCGGCACAACACAGCCACGAGGCTGTTTGTCCGTAATAAGGCAGCTAATTCCTGACTCCTAAGGTCGGAGGTCAGCAGCTGCGGTTACATGCCTGAAGGGTGGACACAGGTACCAAGTGCCAGCCCTGCCCCTTCGGCTTCTATTGTAGCCAAGCGGAGCCCAGGAGAGCTGGAGGGAGAAGCAAAGAGTAGGGAGACTCCCACTGTCTTTCCCGTCCACCTGTTCAAGGAGACACATGCCCACCTGTTCAGGTAAAAGGAGAAAACGTTCTTCTCCACCAGCTTTTGCTGCATCAGGTTGTCGAAGACTGGAAGCACATTGTTAACGGAGATGCGAGGATAGGCCATGCCCAGGATGCCATCAAACTTGGCTGCAATAAAGGTGATGCCCGGCTGCTTGGTGGCCTCCCCAAAGATCTGCTTCTCCACTTTGATGATGCCTGAGCTTTCAGATTGACAGGGCACCTGTAGGCCAGAGCAGAGATCAGCAGGCCTGAGGGCTGAGCACGGACATCCATCTCTTGGCACTGGTGGTCACAGCTACAAAATTCAGCTCAGTGACACCTCTCATCTCACAAAAGACAGCCAACAGGCAAAAGAAGGGTAGCTGGATGCGGGTGAACATAAGAATATGATCAGGGTGTTACCCTCTATCTCTGCTCACCCTCTCCATGCCAGGACAGGTGCTTCTTTTTTAGGGGTGGGAGGCGTACTAAGAGTTGTATCCAGACCCTTTGTACTAGGATACATCCCTAAAACCTTTTAAAATTTTTATTTTTCAAACAGGGCCTCTCTCTAGTTTGCCCAGGCTAGCCTTGAACTTATTATAGTCCTCCTGCCTCTGCTTCTGGAGTACTGGGATTACAGGTGTGCACCACCACACCTGGCTACCAGGCCAGTCTTGTCCTGTCCTTGGGTTTGGGGACACTGAGTCTGGGCCTGTAGCTCAACAAGTTGGGGAACCTGATGGCTCTGCCAGCTGAGGCTGTAGGCAGAGCAGGATGTGGGACGGTTATTTGCAGCCGACACAGAAGGGAGGTTGGGCAACATCCTGTTTAGCTGGGGGCCCAGAGACTCATGCTTCATGGAGACACCACAGGCCGGACTCAGGACATGGAGATGGAGCTCTGTCAGTGCTAGCCCAGCAGCACAGGTACAATGCACCATCCCTCAGACAGGAAGAGTATACTGGCTGTACCTTGGACCCCAAGGAGCAGGCTACAGAGAGGCACCTGCTGCTTCCTGTTCCACCCAGCGGTGGCAGCTCTCTACTCGCCCTGCCCAGTCCTGCGGTCTGTCCCGCCCAATACTAACTCATAGGTGCAATCACTGACCTCTCAGCCTTTCCTTGCAAAGTCCTCACCTATCCCCTAGTGGCCTTTCTTCCCTCCTGAGCTTCTCCCTACACACCTCTTCTCGAGCATTTCTGGACAGGTGTTTTCTGGTACATCAGACCCCTTCCGAGCCTTCTCAACTCCTCAGCTGCGGACACCTACTCTATCCCCAAACCTGGCTACTGGTCCAGATGCCTACTCAGGCATGGTCCAGGACATCCTTACGGCACTTCAAACCTAACCTATACAAAATAGAACCCTATCCTCCCAGCCAGCTCCACCCTGTACACCACAGACAGGGAGCCTGGAGGAGGCCTCCCATTGCTCAAGCACAAGGCCTGGCCTCAGATCCACCCAGCACCCTCCCATGGGTCCTGCCATGACTGCTCGGGTGTAGCTGTCTTTGCACACCTAAGTACTGGCACTATGCACATCATTTCCCGGACTCTTGGGGACTGCTGGCCCTTCCACCCCAGGGACTCCTCACTGCCCTTTGGCCTGCACATTACTTGGCTCCTTCTGCATCCTTCCATCCTTGCTTCATCTCCATCAAGCAACAGAGACCTACCTAGGCCTTTGCTCAGGCTTCTGCCAGGTGGGACCCCCTCGCCCAGCAGATGAGTCTTCAGACCTTCCTTACTCACTGGCCTGCTATGGGTGACCTCAAACTCAGCAATGCCCCAGACAGTGGGATCTGGCCACATGCTCTCTATTTCAGCGGCAGACACTCAAGAGGGTGAATCCTTGGTCATGACTGGTACTCCCAGCCCTGGGAGAGGCCCCAGAGACTCACCGACACAGTGTCCTGGCTCAGGTACCCAGAGAGGCTGCCTGAGCCATAGTGGATGTCAAAGGATGTTCCATTCTTCACATAGGTGCTGGACTTGCCACTGTTGTATTTGTGGTGGATCCCTGCATGAGGGTGGGAATGAGAAGTAGTCAGCCTGCCACTCACCCTTGCTGCAGCCTCAGACCTCCCCAACCTGCCGCAGGTCCTACGGCCCACCACACCAGGGACCTCTGAAGTGTGGGTTATAACACTGAGCCTTATTCTCGGTCTATAGACAGTCCAGCCTGTAGCTTGTTCCAGACTGGGCCAGCCTGGTCCTCAGCCTAGATGAGAAGCAAGCTCTGGCCAGCATGAACAGGTTTACCCAGAAAGAAGGGCGTCCTGGGCAGGGCAGAGGAACTGTCCTGTCGATGTGGCTGACAAGTCAAGTATATATTGCCCAAGAGGTTTCCTGAGGCTGGGCCACTTGAAGGTCTCGAGTCTGCCCTGCCTTCTGGGGGCATCCCCCACCTCCAGATGTACGCCAGAAATGTTACATGCTAGAGGCTCCCGAACTGGGCTCCCTTGAGGGAGAGCAAGTACACCTGAGAGGTGGACATGGCTACTCAAAGCTGCTGCTCCAGGGCTTCTGCCTACCACTCCTGCAGCTAGCGAGCCCTGAGCAAGACTGAGTGCCCAGGCAGGCAAGGTCAGGGCAGTGCAGAGCTGCCCACTGGGGAGCGACCTGGGGCAGGGAAGACAGGGAAGACTCACAGCAGGCTATATCCAGCAGCTTGCAGTGGACGGAGGGGACCCACAGGTTGGAGGAGCCGGTATCAAAGACGACTGTGAAGCACTGTGGCGGGGTCCCAATGCCAATCACCCCGTAGTATTGGGCCTGGTGGGACAGTGTACATCAGAGCAAGGGAGGCACCTCCAGCTCCCCCCTAAGCCTGAGAGGGCACCATAATGTCCCAGGCTGGAGGAACTGACATCTGCTTCCACTGGGCAGGAATTGGGGCAGCTGATCCCGGGAAATAGGCTTTAGCCCTCAATGCCTGGTCCTCAGACTCCCAGGCCCTCAGGGTTTTCCCCGGAATACAGCCCCCACCTGACACATGCTGGGGCTGGGCAAAAACATGTACCATTTGGAAGATGAGGCCAGAATTCAGGCTCATATTGAACAGGCTTGACTTGACCCAGAGCTAGAAGGCTTGGCCTGGAAGACTCCATTGCTGCTCAGGGGTCCAAGGCCTGAGAAGGGGGAACTTCTTCTTGAGGCCAGGCCTGATGATAGTACTTTGAGTTCCTGTAATCTAGGTCAAGTAGCCCACCTAGCCTGGCTATCCCTTACCCTGGAAGGGAGCCTAGTACTGGTCATAAAGGACCTTGGCTCCAATTCCACCTGTCTCTCTGGCCACCTTGTCCCAAGAATAAGTGTTACTGACTCCTGACTCAAATGTGTGTGCATGTGTGCGTGTGTGCATGTGTGCGTGTGTGCATGCGGAGAAGGGTGGGGGGAGATAAGAAGAGAAAGGGAAGGGGGGAAGGGAAAGAGGGAGAGGAGGGTGACTCAGCAAATTTCTATGTCTGTATGCAAGTGTATGTGTGGCTCTGGGGGAATCTGGGAGTGGCCAGTAGGCCCTGGGTAGGCAGTCCCCATTTTCCTAGTGTCACATGCTGCATCTTGAGCTTCCTGTCACAGCGCCAGGCTTGGGCCAAGCAAGACAAAGGGCAGGGTCATTCCCTGCCCAAGAGCCACACAGACCTGAGGGACTTCGATGACTCGGGTAGGGACATGGATAGCCAAAGAGATGTCAGGATCTAGCCCAGAACCAGACTGGGCCCACCAGGATCCCAAAGGCGCTATGGCTTCCACAGTGTTCTACTTTGGAGCCTATTTCCTCCTTAAGAACAGGGAGCACAAGAGTGGCTGCTGACGCCAGAGAAGATGGCGAAGGGATAGGACTGCACATAAGGTCACTGTGAGCCTGTCCTTGAAGAGGGAAGAAGCAGAGGCTATAGATGGGCCTCATTAGCCTAGGTTTCCCCGCCCTCTAGTCTCTGAAGCAGCTTTTGGGCTAGGCTGGGTTTGGTTTCAGGGCCCTCTACAACCCAATCTTAAGGATTACACACCAGTAAGCAGGTGGTCAGTATCAGGACATGCAGGAGAATCATCCCCCAGGTGCCAAAGCAACTCTCCAACCAGCCTTCTCAGCCCAGCAACACTGGGACTGCAGAATGGCAGGAAGGACATGGCTGAGCTCCAAAGCACCACCCCCACCAAACAGGTACACCAGTCGGTCCTCTGACTGCTGAGTAAGAAAGAGTTTTCACTAGTTCACAAAAGCCAGGTGCCCCAAACTCACACCCTCAGCACAGCCCTACCCAACACTCACATCCATGTAGTTCTTCAGCTTCTCTGGAACTGGCCCCTTGGTCTCTGTGGACAACTGTGGTGAGTACTTAGTCAAGGGGCCCTGGGCAATCAGGTCTTCCACGGAGCCCCCCACCTCTGTCATGGTACGACGAATGGACTTGAACTTGTGGAGGGGGATTCTGTCAAGATAGGTTTTAGGGGCACATAAGAAAGAGGCTCCAGGCACTGCTCTCTTACCTCCCAACTAGGATACCCAGGGAGAGCAAGGATATCCCTTCAGCATGCTGAGACCACTTTCTGCTCACCAAGTGCCCCATGAGATGCCTCCAGCACATGTCCATATGGATGGCCCTGGCATTTCAATCTGCATGCCTTAAACTCCTGCCTGAAACCAGCAGACCCAGCTGTTCACAAAGAGCAACCCGCTGCCACCTCAGGTTGCTCCTGCCAAATTCCTTGAAGGGGCCCGCACCCTACACTGACTGCCCAGTTCACACCTCCTTGTAGCTCACATCCATGCTAGAGGCCCATATGTCCACCTCTCCGGCTCCCAGTCATTCCGGGGGCCCTGAAAACACCTGCTGGTCTCCAGCCCTCCTTGGGTACCTCCTCTGGTCTCTTCCAAATGGTAGCAGTGGGGTCTGGTTGGGGTTTTTCCATGTACTTGTCACCCCAACCTGAAGCCACCTGATGCCTTCACTGTACCTGGCCCTCTGGCCACATCTGCTCTCCTACTGGACCTCATATTGAAGAGCTGCCTGACTTTCCTAGTGGCTCTTCCTGGACATCAAAGGGTCTTCGACACCAACCCCAATTCCTCCCGAACTCAGCCACTCTTTATAAGCCAGTGTCCTTTTCCCATCTGCCCCCATGTGCCCCACCACCATATACATCCTATGGGGGCAAGGGCTAGCTAGGGCACCAGAGGCTTCTGTGTGTTATCCACAAGGGCCCTGGCACTCCTGCTTGATGTATCCCTACAATGGCCCATTTCAGGTGGTCTCAGGAGTCTGGCCTACACAGGAGATGGGAAACTGTTCTGTTACACATGGGACTATGCAACGAAATAGCAGAGTGAGGGGTCCCTGACATTTCCCATGGGATTAATGGCCTCCCCTGGTCTAAGCTGCCTATAATCACCAGGACGTCTTACTGGCCCCAAGGATCTGGGCCTAAGGTCAGCGCTGGCTTTTCCTGGCATGCCAAAGACATACTCAGGAAAATAAGATTCTTGCCCAAGATCACGGAGTTGAAAGAGCCAGACACTGCCCTGAGAGGGCACACCTTTCAAGGATCTGGGAAACAGTCCCAAAAGACTCAGGATCAAGTGTGAGGGGCTTTGGCTATGCTGGCCTGCTCCACAGTAGCACAGCCCCTCTTCCCTACTCGTATCTCTGTACTCCAAGGAAAGGAGGCCTTAGGGTGGAGGCAAGATTAGAGCAGGCTCAGGCCTGTGGCTGCTCCCTACAATGGCTCCACTTGAGCTATCCACCCCCAGACAGCTGCCCACAGTGCAGCTCAGGTCTAGCCTGCCTCGTGCCCCCAGCTGGCCCAGCCAGGTCCCAGGTTCTACAGCCTATGACCTCACCCTCCTGCCACAGGCATAGAAGAATGGAAGAATGCAGAAGCTTCACACAAAGGCTCACCTGACACAGGAGACAGGTGTCTAGGCCTGAGAAAGGCCTGGTCCACCTCAGGCGTGGTCAACCCTGGGGTGACCATTCCCTCCTACCTCCTCCTTTTACTAAGACTTGAGTAGGATTCCAGGGATCCCAGGTACCTCTCCACCCAGGGCCTGGGGAAAGATGTCCTAAGCAAACAACAGGATCAGACCGCGCTCCAGTTCACAGCTGGCAAGCCGGGTCTCCACGAGGAAAGTGCCTTGCCTGGGTGCTGGGGGCTCCAGGTCCTCCCCCTACACCCCGCGACTTTCCCCGTTAGCCCCTGAGTACAGACGTCCCAGTCCATCTGTCTCGTGCTCCTCACCCTGGGATCCACCCTCCGGCCTCCTCCTGTCCCTTCAAATTCGGCCCCGAGTGGAGAGGGCGGAGAAGACCCCGCGCAGACCCCAGTAGATCCCGCGCTCCAAGCTCCGCCACCCCCAGTCGTGCGCTCTACGCAGAGGCCGCGTACCGCAGGCGAGCACTAAGGCGCCGGCAGGGCGGGCGCGGGGGACGCAGGGCGCCTCACCTGATGAGCGCGGTGGTGGACGAGGCCAGCAGGCCGAGCGTGAGGAGCAAGAGGCAAGGAGGCTGCATGGCAGCGGCAGCGGATCCGAGCAGAGCGCAGCGCAGCGCCTAAGGTCGCGAGCTTTTAGCCTGGATGACTGCGCAGTCGGGGTCTGTCAGCTGACAGGCTTGTTTGCCCCTGCGCTGGTCACGTGAGCCGTGGCGACCCGCGCCGGAGGCGGGAAACTGGGCGGGGCGACCCTGGACGTTCCCCTCGCAACCTGGCCAGGCGCAGGCGCGCCCTCCTCGCCCCGCCCCGCAGCGCGCACGGCGCTCAGGAGCGCGCCCGCTGCCGTGCCCGCCGCGGATCCCATTCGCTGTGCCCCGGGACCGCCCATCCCGAGCTTCAGGTCCCGGGCGGGCACAGCGCCTACCAGCCGGAGCGGAGCGAGGCCGGCCCAGCTGCGTTCTCTGCGGCTAGCCCCGCCCCGGCCGCCTCTCCCGGCACCTGCTTCTCTGGGGTCCCTGTGATTGATGCCTTCTTTCCAGCTGACCTGGTGCTTGAGAATCTCCTAGGTTTTGTCCCCACTCTCCTAAACGGACCTCAGCGTCCCTCGCCAAGTGTTAACTGCCCGCTCTACACCTTCCCCACGCTTGAGCCCCTGCCCCTCTTGCCCCGACCTGTCCGGTGGCACCCTTGTGGCTATCCAGGGATGCTGGTGGAATCAGATAAGACACCAGGTTCTCCAACACTCTGGAAAGGCCTCAGCTTCTGATTGTGGGGAGCCTTCCTCTTCTGGGACCTTATTCTGCTCTAAATTTTGGTCTATATTCTGGTCGCTCATTCTTGTTGGGCATGTGGAACTAAGATAAAACCCTTTGCGCTGTAAAACAGGATCTAAACTATTTCAGGACGTACAACCTGTGACAGAAATGTGATTTTTGTCGCAAGGAGCTATTTGTCCATACTGGCCTTGTGACAGGGAGCTAGCTAGCTGCCCCACCTCAAAAATAACTGATTGTTGGATTTTGTTGAGTGTCACAATCTCCATGGTTGCCTGGACGGGTCAGCAACCACATAAAAGTGTGGCTTTTGAGCTGCTTTACGTGGTTCATTATCTTGACTGCTCCACTGTTTCTCATAACGTGCATTTCAATAAACCTTCTTCTCTATCCTACTCTTGGAAAATTCCTTCATCACGCATGTTCCCGGCCTTTTTCACACCGTTTCATACAGCATTTGGGAAGCCCTCAGGGGAGTTGTCTTCCTGACCCTTTCCACTGTGGTTGACAGACCGGTCCACAGGCTGATGGTCCCTGGCTGGGGTAACTCCCCCGTGAGACTCAAAGGCCTTCAGGCTGTGACCGCTGTGGCCCATCAGGGTACAAGCTAAGGAGTTCTTTTCGGCCCTGTTCAGAAAAACCTAACTTCCCTATTACAATGGAGGAACCCTGGCCAGGAGTATACTCTGGTAGGAACTGAAGGCAGTGGGAAAAGGACACCACTCCTGCTATAGCGTGAAAGGGTAAGGGACTACTTTTCTTCCTTGGACCTCCCACCCACCCATTCCCCTACCTCCAACCCCCAACACAGTGCAATTGGCAGAAGAAGCTGCCCCTGGGATTCAGTGCATATTGCCTCTTGGCTGAACTTCCTGGTACAGAGACGAACAGGTGTCTAGATTTTTCATCTCTCTAGGATGGCCAGTCTCCCTGATGGGTGGCCAAGTTCAAGTTCAATTGAGTCTTCTTTCTCAACTCAGCCCAGTCTGGCTGACAGGAAATGGTGGCCTCAGTAACACAGTTCATTTCACAGTGAAACCAGTGACTTCAGCCCCTGGGTCACTGGCCCCATGGTTCCCTTCAGCCAGGTTTCACTTTTGCATGTGGGAATGGCACACCTCGAATCCCCCTGTGGATGATGGGAAATCTGTCACACTTTAGGGGGGGGGGCTTTTGGGGTGGATACCACTCCTTGGTAGGATCTAACAACAAGTTTCACATCCTCTGTCCTTCCTGACTCCTCCTGTCCCACCCTTGGGCCAGGTTCTTTAGAATCGATTCTTAAACTTTCAAAAAAAAAAAAAAAACATTTTTCTATTGCCTTGGCTCACTGTAAGCTCCCACATTCAAAACTCAGACTCCTTAGTAAAACTTGATATTGTAACACCACACTACAAATTGGACCTCTCTGTCACAACCAGGGCAAAATTTCTAAAGTTTATTACATTCAGACTTTTGTAACCTTGTCACAGGATCCCCAACTGCAAGTGGGCTGCTGTAGGTACTTTTCTAAATTCTTGCTTCCTAATCTTGAAACTTGCATCTTTAATAATCATTTCATTTCTCAGGCTCCACCTTCCTTTCCATCTGTCTTTCCATATCTTGACACCATTTCCTCCTTTTGACTCCTTAGTATGATTCTATGTGACAAAACTGTTACAAAAGATCTCTGTTACAATTCACATGAAAATAAAATTAATTGGTACACCCTAGGGAGAATTCTGACTAGTTTACTTATAGATATCAACCTGAAAGTAAGAGATACAGGATTATTATACTCTACCTTGGCCAGTAGATCTAAGAGTGCACTCTGGTTCAATGTAGTTGTTTCATGTGTCATGTCTGTTTGATTGCCTGTTAATTTATGTTTATAAAAACTAGTCTTGGGTCTGGAAGGCTGCTGGACAAAACCCCCTCTGTAGCTAAAAAACGAGTATCTGAATCAATTTGCTTCCGTTTTCTCCTTGGTGGGTCACTTCTTCAGGTTCCCCAACATCCTACTGTGCCTCACTCCAACACTCCAATACTAGTAGATATACCATTGTTTGTTAATTACTAATAAGGTCTTTAAAACATATGTGTAAGTCTACAATGATCATGGAGTATCTCTCTACTAGCCCCCTTAGAGCAACAGAAACAAAGGCTAGCTTTCAAGTTCAAGCCCTTGCCAAGCAATTGCAAGGGGAAAAAAAGCTAGGAAAAATCTGATGAAGTGCCAGTGCTAGGGATAAATACTGCCACAAAAATAAAGGAAAAAGGTCTGGATGACCACATTGAACTCAAGCTGAACCCCAAAACCAAGCTGGAATAGGATAAATCAGAGAGCAAAGATGCATTTTAGGTTAAAGAAAAAGTATCTCCCACCTGCTCTGGGTAGTGACACATGGAAAAGCTGGAATGAGTTCTTGTCTCAAGAGGCCAAAAGAAGGGAGGGATAAAAGGAGGGAGGGAGGGGGAGAGAGAGAGAGAGAGAGAGACAGAGAGAGAGAGACAGAGAGAGAGAGACAGAGAGAGAGAGACAGAGAGAGAGCGAGAGAGCTCTATGGTTTATGTTATTATATCTGTGTAATTGGCATGCCAAACACATTTCTTATAAACAGCTTTGGGATAATTCTTAACTGCAATTACACAGTTAATTTGCTCTCCTGCTGCTTTCTGCTTGTACTAAGCTAGTTTGTCATTCAGGGTCATGTAAAGTATTAAAGGTTTAGTTGCCCTAATTGAGATGTAACTTCTGTGAGTTAACTTTGAGATCAGAAAAGTATACCTAGGAACATTTTAGAGTCCAAGCTGCTATAAGCCTATAAAGAAAGAAAACCTGTAAACAGGACAAAGATACAAAGATATGGGTTTCAGGGTTTTGGTACAATAAAAACAAATGTTAAGTTGTAGTAACACCCATTGTTCATGGGTAGAGTTGGATGGTTGCTTATTCTTTTTTTTTTTTTTTTTTTTTTCAACCAGGGTCTTGCTCGGTAGTCTATCCTGGTCCTAAATTCACTGTGTAGCCCAGGATGGCCTTGAGCTCACAGCAATCCCACTGCCTCTGCCCCCCAGGTGCTGGAATTATAGGTGTGTATCACTGCACTTGGCTTATACAGTGCTGGGAAATTGAACCCAGGGCCTTGCAGTTGCTATGCAAGTGTTCTAACCACAGGGATTTCCCTTGGCCCCTAAAATTGCTCTTTTGATGACACAAGTGCCATTTCCTTTGCTGTACTAGAAAACAAATGTAACTAAGCCATGCTAGGGTATAATGTATAGATATACAGTTTAATAAAACATATAACATTTTTGACATCTCTAATTTTTGTATTCCATGCAATTCAGTCCTGCCATTTAAAATGTGGTCTATATCCAATAGATTTAGCTAAATAAACATTTTTTATTGTATAGATCCGAGGTGAGGAATGTCTAACCTGTAAAATCATTTGGTCTTAGACTTTACCCACATGCTCCCATGTAGAGGCCTCAAATGTTCACTTGTCTTTAAATATACTTTCACAGGATGGATAAAAACCATTGCCACAAAAATTGAAAGGGCGTGTAAGTAACGGGCTCTCCTGGAACATATAGCTCCTTGCTTTGAATTTTCCTGGCCCCTACAATCAAACAACTGGCCTGCCTTCATTTTAAATATAGCCCCAGGAACTAATGAAGACTTAAAGATATCCCCCTTAAGATCGCACATTACTCAAAAAGGCATTCCCATCTCAGCCATTTGAAAGTCTTTGATGGGACCTTTTCTCCCATCTGAACCTTTACTGGGTCCAGAAACCCAGTGTCTGATAAAATATGTCACTGCCCTGTGTCAAATTGTCAAGATCATCTCTAAACATAATGATAAAATATCCCCAGGCCTGTTTCCTCCTTTTCAGGGTCACCTACTGGCATTAGCTGGAGGAACTAGGGCTCAAAGTTCTCCAAAGGGATAAACAACATCTTCAGCTTGTCTGGACCAGCTTGTCAGATCTTTCCCACTTTACCTGAGGCTATCAAACTTCATGCCCTCTCCCTGTGAATCTGCACGTCCAGAATGAAACCCACACATTGTTACCTATCAGATTCATCAGAACAATTTTCTTCTAGGCCCAATAGAAATCTATTCCTTCTCTTCCATTGAGAATTAGGTGAGACCCAACTATCACCCCCACAACTTCATGAGTAATTTCACTCAGTGTCTGACTGTACTTCTACAGATCCTCCTTCAGGAATTCACTACTTCTCCCCAGAACCCCTCCTTGGTTCCATCCTGTGTTGGTAATTCCAATCCAATCTCTCTCTTCAGGATGACCTTGTTGATTTCACCTCACTAGAGGTCATATCCTCTTAGGGATATTGCCTGATGGTGCCAGCCCACCCATCCTACTTTAACACAGTAGGCCCCTGTTCTTGAGTTGAGCTGATATCATAGTGATTGCCCTTCCTCCTATCAGTCCTGCACCCTTTCCCTACCGCAAACTATCAAAGGAGCCTGCACCTTCAATCCCCAGGTGTATGCTGGACAACTGATATTTCAAGATGTCAAAATAAATTGCTCAGGAATACAGAAACGCACTGCTCCGTTGTCCTTCACGACTCAGGATGTCATTGCCAACAACCAACACAGGACCCACCCCATCCACATTCATAAAAAGGCATCTACCCCAGGCTCTAGGGAGTCACACCGTAGCTACAAGATTACCATCCAAAAGACTCAGAAATATGCTACCCAACTCCACAGATAAGATGAGGAGACTGACCAAGTACCTGTTGTAAACAATAAAAACCCATCTTCTCAATGTCATTTGGTTTCTCCCTCTAATAGAATCACTAATCGTGTTCCTGTCACTTCTCCTTTTTGGCCCCTGCCTTTTTAATGGGATTTTCAAGTTTTTAATCTTCCAGCTTATGACAAGTCCATTTATAAACGATGATTCACCAGAACAGAGGCCTCTCCACGGCCCTTCCCTGATTTATCCAAAACCAGGCTACCCAATACTACGTCACAACCCCGTGCCATATCAGTGTCAACATTTGAAACCCCACTCTGCCCCTTTTCAGCCTGAGGCAGCTCCAGAAAACAGACCTTTGACCATTGTCATGACTGACCATGTTAATCTGTCATGGGGGAAAAAAGTAGAACAGTTAAGATGAAAATCTTTGGATTTGAAAAACAGGCCTGAAAAAATCATTTCAGGGCATGCATCCTGTGACCAGATGGGGTCTTATCACAAGGAACTCTTTTCCCCACATTGATCTTGTCAAAGAAACTACCTTCCTCAGGCACATCCAGACCTAAGGTCTGTCATTTTTTTCCTTTTTTTTTTTTTTTTTTTTTTGAGTAAAGGGAAACTGCCCTGGGCCAAGTGTAAGATATATAGTATACCTAATGTGCACTTATAAGCAGGAAAACTTCCTTTTGAAACATTTAACATTTTAAACTTTTTAACATTTAAAAGAAATCAAGGGCCAAAACCAGCAAGCTACATGTTGGACACAACTGACCTATATAAAAACAACCTATTGTTTAAGCTTACTGAATGTCATGGTCCCATGGGTCTCTGGCGTGGGTCACAACCACATAAAAGCTTGTCCTTCAAGACCCTTCACGGCTCTACTGCCTCTCACAGTGTGATATCAATAAACTTCTTCCAGACTACCTGTGGCATCAGCTCTACACACACACACACACACACACACACGGCAGAGGATCGTGTCAGAAGCTGAGTTAGGAAGTTATCTGAGAGAGATGTGCGCTGTCCCTAAGCCTTGCCAGAGGAAGGGTTGTTTGGACAGCTCACTTCAGAGAAGAGCCCTGTCTAGGAAACGTAACAGGAAGGAGAGGACAGTAAGGTCTGTGGGGTTCTTTTGAGGGATGCCATGAACATTGAAGAGCCTTCTGGGGGGTCCTCCAAGGTGCCCTCACAGCACTGAAGTCGGTAGATGCCCCCTGGCCCCACTTTATAGGAGAACAGACTAAGCTGCTCTACAAGGAGGGTTGGAATTCCCACCTTCCCTTTAGCCAAATAGGTCATGTCCCTTTTTCTGCTGAGCTTATCTCTCCAGGTCAGCCTGCTAGGCCTAGGTGAGTGACCACAGCTGCACTCTGCCTCCTTGTCCAGAGCTCCACATGGGTTTACTGGATTCAATCCCAGAAGTGAGAACAAGAACCCACAGCAAGACATATAAGCATATTTGCCCTTGGAATCTGACCCCTACTCCTGTGGGTACAAGGCCGTCCTCAGAGCAGCTGCAAAGCAGGAGCTGGCACCTAGAGTTCTCATTTGCCTCCCTGTGCTCCCCTGTCAAAGAGGTGACAGGTGGGCCCTAGAGGGGCTGGAGTCAGGCAGTGGTCAGAACGTACCCCAGGTCACTATGCTTGGCCCAGAACTCTGTAGTGGACAAAGAGGCATATTCCAGAACGCTTAAGCACAGCCAGAGGCATTAATGAGGCTACCAGGCTCTGAAGGGCGTGAGTAATGTAGGCAGTCAGCACGACCAGTGGCAGGACATGGCGGTCAGCTGTGGAGCCTATGGGGCTGCTGAGGACCACAGGGAGCTACTGGGAAGGAACTTTCCTCTTCTATGGTGCGTGCATTCATTACAGAGCAATTTGCGCACACTTAGAGTTGCCTGGCATGTAGTAGGTGTTCAGTAATTTGCGTGGGGTAAGTATCTGGTTGTGGGTCCCAGAGAGACTGGACCACAACACTTTGGTCTCCTCTCCTCTTACTCACCCAGGAAGACCTCTCTCAGTCGGGCCTGGACTCTCACCCAGAGAACCAGTGTTTGGACCACAGCCTCTAGAATTCAGGAAGAACTGAATGCACTGAAGTGTTTCTTGCCTTGCTAACCAGCTCAGTCCCTAGGACTGCTGTACCTTCAAGGCTGGGTGGGGAGTCCCTGGTCAGCTTTCAGGATTCCTTGGACAGTGAAGGAGGACCACGTCCAGGCCTACAGCCGTGATGATGCCTGTGGTGGACTCTTCTTGTCCTTACCTTGTATTTGGCAGGGCACAGGTGACAGGGCCTTTTTTGGGGCGCCCCTTGTCCTGACTGTACCATGGGTTGACTATGGCAGATTTGGAGACCATTTTTGGCTTCTAAAAGAGCACAGGGGTTTCTGGGAGAGTTGAGGGTCCCAACCCAGGGTGGCCTCAAATGGCAGAAATGTGGAATTTATTTATATCTGGTGCACAGCCTGCAGGAAGGGAAAAGGCAAGGTGTGAAGGCTAGCCTTCATTCCATCACACCCTCGGTAATCATGGCCCATGGGCTCTCTCCCTGGAGGAGGCTCATCTTCTCTTTAGGAGTTGTTACAAGGTCGGGGCCCTGTGCCTGGGGTGGCCTCTCCATCTCCCACTCCATCCCAAACTCTCCTGTGTCTTGGGCGGAGTACCCAACCCAAGGGAAGAGGCAGAAAAGAGAGCAGACATGCCTAATACTGCCTCTGTGTATACTTTTCTTTTTAATTGGAATAGTCACTGCTTGGAGATTTTCCCTGACCCCTCTTCCTGTACCTCCAAGGGACCTCTGCCTCAAGGGCCAAGCCCAAGTCCTCAGGGCCTCAACACCTGTGCATTAATCTCAGATTCATTATACATGCACTTCTTCCGGGGTGTACCGGGAACCGAACTCCGGAACTTGAGAATGCTAGGCCAGTGCTCTACTACAAAGCTATAGACTGCCTTCACACATGGTTACTGGATACGTGCCATGTGCCAAGTTCCACTCTAGGTGCAGGGCAGATCTTGGCATACATGTTGTATCATGTAGAAATTCTTGCTTCCATGGGACTTACACTCTAGATGGGGACAGACAGCTCACAGGGAGTTTTGAAAGCTGGTGCAAGAAGGTTGCACAGGACTGACAGGAAAAGGAAGTTGTTACAACCAGAGAAGTCTTGTCTGAATAGCTTTAAGGAGGTGACAGGTCAAAGAATTGGTCAAGGAGCCATGGATCCTGAAGCAATAAGAGGCCTCAAGGTTTACGTGCTGGGGGAGAAAGATGAAGGTTGGAGGTCAGAGGAGAGCCATCCTGCCAGGTTGCTCAAGAGCCAGGACAATGGTGGGTCTCTGAAGGGGAGGAGCTGCTACTGGGGGTCCTGAGCCTAGACACCGGTTGAACTACCTTTTCTCTGGTTGCTGAGTCAGGTGAGAAGGAGGCCCAGGTAAAGGGAAAAGCCAGTCAGGAGGCAGAACAACCCAGAGGGTGGAAGGCAGTGATGGCCTGGACCAGTAGGCAGTGAGGGCCCACCAGAGATTGGCTGCACCTTTGAGATAGTTCTAGTGGGATTTCTTGATGGATCACACAGATAGTGTAGATTAGGGGTCAATATTGACATTCCAGGGGTCTGCCCAAGATAGCTGGATGGTGTGGGATTGACTGATATGGGAATGAAGGCACGAGTGCGGGGCTTGAAAAGGAAGCCTAAAACTTCATTCTGCCTGTATCAGGTTAAGATAATATCTGTGAGGCATACCAGGAGTGTCACTGGGCCATGGTGGCTATTTGAGTTGACAGGCCAGGTAAGAGTTCAGCAGAAAGGCCCAGCAGAGATATCAGTATCCAAGACATCATCACAATAAGACTGGATGAAACCAAGGGCTGTGTTCAGACAGGACCAAAGAGGGTTGGGGATTAGATCTTGGGGCTTCCAGCATGAGAAGGCTAGAGGAATGGGGAGAGAGCCAGAAGAAAAGACTGAGACAGAGCCTAGGGGTTGCTAAAGAAAGTGGCTCAAGATGGGGAGGGACCTCTGGATTAGACAGCTCTGGTGACGGATGAGTGGAAGATGCACTACTGGATTTGGCAACCTGACCTCAACATGAGTCATCTCAGCGAAGTGTGGGTTACATTTAAAAGAAAATGACAACTACTCTTTTGGATACTTGCTTACAAGGTGACAAAAAGAGAAGGAACGGTCATGCCAAAAGGGGTCACGGCCACATGCAGCCTATTTGCCTGGTGCATGCCCAAGGACAAGCTGGTAAGAGGAAACGATCAAATAAAAGTTATACTTAAAGAAAGAGACGTGAGAACGAGTACTCTATTCGGTAAATAAGACCAAGCGGTGTTGACAAAGAGACAGTTGGAAAGGCAAGGAACTCTCTTGTGATGAGACTACAAAAAAGAAGGGCGATCTCTCCAACAAATAGTGCACTTGGGTGAAAGGTCAGATCCCTCCGTCACACCACACAGTGTGACCCATGCCACGTGCATTGGAGATATCAATGTGCGTGATAAATCCTCTAGGAGGAAAGAAGGTAAGAGTGATTCTCTTCACGATTGGGAATGAAGGCTTGTTTAAACAGGACACGCACACAAAACTCTCAATCCCCGAAATAGAATGAGAATGCATACCATCGACTGAGAGGAAAATATTTGCAAAACACATATCTGATGCAGCACTCACGTCCAAATGATACAAAGAATTTTAAAGCTCAACGACAAGAAAATAAACAACCCGATTTTTTTTCAAAAAAAGGGCTAACAGCCTGAGCAGCTTTCTCACCAAAGAAAAAATATAGGCGACAAATAGATCTCTGAAGATGCTCACCACCAGACGTCACCAGGGAGTTGCATACTGAAACAACAATGACACACCACTGCACTCCTACTAAATGGCTCACGTCCAAAACTCTGACAACACCAGTTGCTGGCAAAGATGTGGAACAACAGGAAGCCTCTTTCATTGCTGGTGGGAATGCAGAATAGTACAGCTGCTTTGGAAAAACAAAACATCCACTTACCATAAGTCCAGCAATTATTCTCCTTGACATTTACCCAGAGAAGTTGAAAATGTATATCCACACAGAAACTTGTGCACAATGTTCGCAGCAGTCCTGTTCCTAATTTACCAAATCTGGAAGCAATCCAGATGTCTTTCAGTCAGCCAGTGGATAAACAAACTGTGGTATGTGCTGACAATGGAATATTATCTAGTATGAAAAAGAAACAAGCTATCGAGTCATGAACAGATACGGCGGAAGCTAGCATGTAGATTGTTAAGTGAAAGAAGGCAATCTGAGAAGCTTACATCCTGTGCAATTGTGACTGGAAAAAACAGAACTAGAGAGATAGTGAAAAAAAAAAAAACAGTAATTACCAAGGGGCTGGGGATAGAGAGGGACGGACAGGGGGAGCCCAGGGTTTTAAGGTAGTAACTCTGTTCCATGTGACACTATAACCGTGCATACAGGACATTACACACTTGTCCAAAAACATAGAATGAACAACACCAACAGAGATCCCTAAAGCAGACTGTGGACTTCACTTAGTAAAAGGATATCAATTTTGGCTCATTGATTGTAACAAGTGTCCCACCCTAATGCTAGACATTGGGAATAGGAACTCTGTGTGTGTGTGTGCATGTGAGTACTTGAGAGATTGTGGTGTCTATGTACTTCCTGTTCAGTTTATCTGTGTATGTAAAATTGTTGTAAAAAAATTAATTTCTTCTTTTTTTTGTGGGGAGAAAGGGCAGAGTCTTACTAAGTTGCCTAGGCTGGCCTCAAACTTGGAACCCTCCTGCCTCAGCATTTTGAGTGCTGGGATTACAGATTACCAGCAGGTACAACAATGTTGGACCAACGAAAATCTTTTAATAGAAAAAAAAGGGCTTCAACTTTTTCAGAGGAAAAACGATGGAATGAACTGTACTAAGATGAGTTACTTCTGCGCCTAAAAACACACCATTAAGAAATGGGTCAAAATGTCAAAGTTGTAGGCGAATTGGAGTAATAAAGCGTAAAGGGGGAAACTGATGGTCTCAGAGAGCATGCGCCAAGCACTGGGCCTTAGACAATGAGCAGGGTGGGTGGGCCGCAGAGGAGGGCTTGGGACAGAAACAGGGCCAACCAGGGGGCAAGAGGGATAGCCAGGGCTTCCGGTCTTGGGCAGTGGAACAGGATGGGCTCCCCCTGTGCTGGGTCTCTCCCTGCCTCAGGTCCCTCACCGTGCCAGTTTTCAGGCCTCCTTTCACCCATTTCCTCCCAGCTCCACCGGTGGGTAGGGGAGTCCTTGCTATTACTGCCCCCTACCCTAGAGAGTATGCCGAGACTGGTGCTTGCCCGGGGCCACAGAGCCAGGCCCAGCCCCAGGCATGGCCACTGCCTTGCATCCAGCCAGCTGAGTCCCACTCCAGTGTCTTAGCACAGTCCACTCCACTGGAAAGTCTTTGTGTAGCCAGGAAGGCAACTGGTCCGGCATGGATGCTGGCGGGCCACTCAGTTCTCTCTCCGGGCTTTGCCCCTCCAGATGTGACACCTTATGATCCCTGGCCCTGGCATCTGATGCTTCCCCTCCTGGAGGAGGAGGGACCAGGTGAGTGTTGTGGGGACGGAAGGCAGGAGAGACCCCAGGATCAACTGAGCTGCCTCTCCTCAGAGCCGGGTGGCCCTCTCCTCTCTGGAGCAGTCCAGGGCCTTGCCACCCCCACATAGAGGCTGAGACCACTTAGGCCCCAGGATGAGGTCCTCATTGTTCCCCAGAGAGTATGCAGGGAGAGAGGGCCATCCTTCCTGTAGCCTGGAGCAGTGTGTGTGTGTGTGGGGGGGGCTCGAGGGGAGGGGGGCACACGGGCAGGTAGGTTCTCCTGGGTGCTGGGTGGGAAGTGATTTACTCTAGAGGGGGATGGGTGGGGACAACTGAAGGCGCTGAATCACTCCTCTCTCCCACCCTTTCTGCCCCTCCTCATCTTGGCTGAGTCACTGCTCACAGGGTTAGGCCACCCTGGCCCTCGGGAGGGGCCCCAGGAGCAGCTGAGGCCAATGTGGGAGAATGAGCTATGGGTCAGCTGAGTAAGGGTGCTGGGGCTGCTGGCTGGGAGGGAAGGGTAAGTCCAGATACAGGTGTGGGAGAGGGGAGAGGCGGACTTACTGGGGGGTGGGGGAGAATCACATACGGCCATCTGGGCTCCCTTTGGCCCAGGAGGGGCTCCTGGCGCCCTGCTGGCAGGGCCTGGCTGGCTGAAGCTGCACTATGCCCTTAGGCTCCCAGCTTCCCACCCCTACACAGAGCAGGTGAGCCAAGCAACGCACCCTCGCTAATACCCTGAACCACGGTCCAGCCTCTTTACCACGGGGGAAGGGGTACCCGGGGCCCGGGAATCTATTGGGCCTTCCAGTTCTGGGCCAGCAGGGGTCTGGTCTGGGACCTAGTGAGGTGCTAGGGGCGGGGCCTGCGTGCCTGGCACAGATATCTGGTATCCTCCTGGAGCTGGGGTAGGACAGATGCTGCAGAGAAAAGTTTTATTGTCACCCGTATCTGGGGGTAAACTGGATGACCTTTTAAGCTGACTTCCCCCACAGACCTGGCTTGGGAGCCCTTAGCTACCAGGATGCACAGAACTTGGCAGGAGATTTTGGGTCACAGCGGTTTCCATGGGCTTCAGGCTAGGCTCTGATAAAAAGGATAGCTCCACAAACCATTTCTTTAAAATAAATCTCTCAGGCTGGGGATGTATCTCAGTGATTAGAGCTCTTGCCTAGGAAACACAGGCCCCAGTTTGATACCCTAGCACTATATAATAGCTAGGCATGGTGGTGCACGCAGCACGGAGAAGGCTGAGGCAGGAGGATTGCCATGAGTCCAAGTCCAGCCTGGGTTACATAGTGAGTTCAGGACTAGCCTGGACTATAGAGCAAGACCTTGTCTCAAAAAAAAAAAAAATCCTTTATGCCTTGTTTGTTCTGTCAAGCACAGACAAATTTAAGGTGTCCTGGGGGTACCTAGGGGCTGAGGAGGCAGCAACAGCACTGGACATGCCATGGCGGGGTGGGGCAAGGGCCTCCAAAGGAGACAGCTGAGACATCCAGACACCCCGTCGGCCACTCCAGACACTACAGGTTCAAGAAAAAGGTTAGGGTGAGGGTCATGACAGAGCAGGGAGCAGCATGGATAGGACAGATGAGTCCCCTGCAGTATGCCTGGAGGAAGATGGTCTCCAGTTGGGAGAGGTAGGTCTGAATTAAGACTGTGACATTAAACAGGGGACAAGGAGTGGCGATGCAGCTCAGAGTGCTTTCCTAACACACACGAGGCCTTGGTTTCCATGCCCAGAATCACCCCAACACATACACACATACATGGAATGTATGTTGGAGGGGCAGACGACCGGTAACGGGAAGAGAAAGGCGAGGAAGGGAGAAGGTAGCATTTTTTCTCTTTAGCGCCTTCTAGAAACAAAGATGCTGCCCTGTTTCGGTGGAAGTCTTCACGGGAGCTGAGCTGTGGTGTGGGTGTTGTATTGCTGTCACAACCACCCCCGAGTGGGTTGCCAAAACGATACTACTTGTCTTCTTACAATTCTGCAGGGCAGAGGGCTGAAATCAGCCTTACCGAGCCAAGTTAGTGGTGCTGGTCAACTCCTTCTGGGTCTCCCAGGATAAAATTGTTCCAGCCTTTTCTAACTTCTAGAGACCAGGCATCCATTGGTCAGAACACTTCTTGCACCTCCACAGCCATGACTGTAACCTACTGCTGCCACTCACCTCCTATAACTGGCCCCCCTGCTCCTCCCTGGGTACCAGGGGATTCGCCCAGGTACATATGTTCATCTTAAAATCTTGATTTCAAACCATATCTACAAACTCTTTTCAGTCACCCAAAGTCACATCTTCACAGCTGCTAGAGACCAGGATGTAGACATCTTGGGCAGAGTGCCATTCTACCCAGATGTGGCTATTTGTTGATACAGAGATTATGGAGTGAGAAAGAGAGTCTTGTTTGGGACCTGTGAGGGACACTTGCAGTCGGAGTCCTCACTGAGGCCCTGGATGCGCAGTGAGGTCCAAACCAGGCTGGTAAAGTCCAGGCAGCTCTGAAGTCCCTGTGTGAAAATAAGGACAGTGGCAGAGTAAGGAGAGGAGGACGGAGGCCCATCCCCTGAAGCCCTGGAATAATCTTAGTCCAGTGATGAGGGTAGGGGCATTGACAGAAATTCAGCAGTGGAACTGACTTTACATTGGGGACACAAGGGCTTAGTGGGATGATACAGAACTGTCTGGGTGACTTTGGGGCACCAAGGGTGGGTAACTGGGGTAGGTGGGCTTCTTTGGCTAGAAAGTCAGAGAGGCTAAATAGTGTGGTTCTGAGTTCGGCTGGGCTGAGTTGGTATGAGTTGCTTGTTTCTTGGTGTTGGGTTGGTGAGTGACAGGTAGCATTGAGCAATGCCTGTGGCTTTCTCTAAGAGCTCTAGGCTGGCCATACCTGAATTTCCTGGAACAAAAGTATGGCTTGTGCCTTAGGAGCTGGGGTATCCCTGGTTCTGGAAGCTGACCTCCTACCAGCCACACACTGAGCCAGCCATTCTTAGGGACCCTGATTCCCTACCCAGAAAGTGCTCCAACTATCCTGTCTCCATGCCTCCTCTGTCAAAGACATCCTTGCTGTAGAGCAACAGGAAGAAGTGGTCCATACCCCCGTTTTGCGTTTCTGGTCCACCTCTGTCCCGTGGGCAGGGGGCCACACTGATCGCGTCCTGACCTTGTCATGGGGCATCCAGAGTGAAGGAAGTGCATAGATCCCCATGGACCAGACTGTGGGCTCACTTCTGCTCCTGGGGAACCTGTTCTTCCAGAGCCAGATCTGGTCCCACTTAGGAAAAGACCTTATCACCTGCCTCTCATGTGGCCCTCTCCTGCTCTCCACCCATGGCCACCAGGCCTGTTTCCCAGGGTGGGCCAGTGGTGGTGGTTAGTGCCACCTGCTCTTGGAGATGCCAGCTCCCCATTGGTACTTGCCCCTCCCAGGCAGCTGGACAAACGGGTCTGGGGCTGCTACGCCCCCTCTATTGAAGCAATGACTCAGAGAGGCAGGGAGTGGGGGTGGTACTGGTGGCCCTTCCTGTGTGAACAGTGCTCAGCTCTTTCAGTCTGGATTGGGGGGGAGGGGTCAAGGTAGCCTCGGTATAGGTGATCTGTGACCAAGGTGGCTACAGTGTATAGGGGGTCTGACTTCTCAGAGGCAAATCCTGAGGCCCCCGCTTGCTGTCCTGGAGGATCCCGAGGCTAGCAGAGGGAGCATATGCAGACCCCAAATCCTCAAGCAACCCAGGACTGTCCCTTGAAGTTCACTGTTAATTTTTGGTAGGAAGCAGAACCCTGGAGACATACTTGTTTGGCTGTGTAGCTTTGGGCAGTCACTCTACCTCTCTGAGCTTCTGTTTCCATGTGCAAGATGGACCACAGAGTCTATTCTCCAGCATCGAAAGGGTCCAAGATGGCCGCTCACTGTCTGACCCTCCTTCTCTGTCCCCACTTGGCTGTGTGCAGGATGGCAAGGGGCCTTTGCCTCAGTAGAGGACACACAGACAGTGGGAGAAGCCCGGGATTAGGTTAGGGTGCTCTACAGAGTGGGGGTGGCTGAGGTGGGAGCAGAAGGAGTATCTAGACGTAGGGCAGGGAAGGAAACCCGGGCCAAGGGGGAACTGGTGAGTCCTGCACCAGCCCCCTCTGCCTGGCCAGACTGCACAGAAAGAGAGACTGCAGACTTGGGGTCTAGACAATGCAGAAAGGTAGGAGCCCTTCCTTCTGTCGCGAGGGTCTAGAACAAAAGAGAAGCTAACAAGAGAGGAGCAAGACAAACTTACATCATCAGTGCTTTACTTGTCCAGGGAAACTTTGGAAACCAAGAGCCAAAGAGAACTGCATTTTATGCTTACGTTTGATGAAGCATAGACAGCCATGTGGCCATGTGACTAGACAAAGGCTGTGACCTGTAATAGTGGGCTGCGGAGACCCACCAAGGCCTATCTGTGCAGATTCTTCTCGGTCCCTGTGCAGCTGGCCTTCCTCCAGGGTGGGTCTGAGGCAGGACTCTCAACAGTGAGGGTCTTGGGACCTACAATCAGGAGGAGTAGGCCAGGGGGTTCTTTATGGCCCTGCTCCTACTGGGAAGTGGATGGAGGTTAGGTGACAGAGATTTTTTTATGGCTACCTTTGAGGAAGGACTGCGGTTTCTACCCTGCCCTGGGGAAGCAGAGGACTGGAAAGTCACAGACCTGGGGCTCTGTGGAGGCGCCTGTCTTTCTGAGTCCATAATACTCAATTATCAAGGCACCTCACTGCTGTGGGCTCATTGTTCTGAGCTCTACCAATAGCACAGTGAAGGGGACGGTATGTTTCCCCAGCCATCCAGGCCAGCAAGCCCTGGCCCTTCAGAGTCCTTTCAGATCCTGTTCTCTACTTCACTTATCTGCACTGAGCTTTGGAACACGCCCTTGCTCTATAGGTATTGCTCAGAAGAGGACTCAGACAAAGCCTTCACCTACAAGATGGAACAAGTAGCAGAAGAAAACCAGGAGCCCCGGAGCTGGGAGGACCAATGCCACACAAGAGGCAGCCTCTCTGCACAGCTCTGTACCTGTATCCCCAAAGCCGCAGGGACTTCCCTGCGGAGGCAAAGCCAACCCCTCCCCAGGATGAAGTGGCTTTTGAGGGGCCGGAAGCCTCTTCCTTCCTCAGCCCCTCATGCAGGGTGTGCAGGGAAGGCCTTCAGAGGACAGAACACTCTGGAAAGCGCATGGAAGTGGAAGATGCTAAGCTCCTGACAGACACTAAGGGTGAGGTCTGAAGCCAAGGACAAGAAGCAGGGAAGAGAGGCTCAGATCCTGGGGCTTTACTTCGTGTGCACATGGTGTAGTGCCCACAGTAGGACACAGGTGGCCACCTCCATGGGTGGGTAGGACGCCTGCCTATGCTGAGAAGAGGGGGACAGGCAGAGGAGAGAGTGATGGTGGCCAGACTGAGACTTCTTTCTTCCCTGAGTGTTCTTCACTGAGTGGCTGCTGGCCTCAGGGCAGTGACCTCTGAGCATATGATGGGGCTCTTCCTGTAGTCCGCAGCCAGCCAGCAACTTCCTTCCCTTTCTACATGTGGCTCCTGCTGTGTTTGCACTGGGGTGGTCATGTGAGGGTGGCCTTGCTTTCGGCATGACGCACCATCTCCAGATCTGACTTCCCTGTCCCCTCCGTTCTCAAAGAGCATCGTTAAGGCCCATCACCCTACTGCCTGGCCTCTGTTCACAGGCTCTGCTGTACAGGAAGCACCCAGTACTCTGACCCCGGCCTCCCTGAGCCTGCCCACCCTGTCCTTCCATTTTAGAAACCATGGCAGGGAATCCACCCTCCACTAGGACAGAGCTCCTGAGTGCAGGCAGAAGTCAGGAAGCAGGCATGCACAGTCACCACCGAGCATTGTTAACTTGGCAGGGCTGCAAGCTGCACAGGTTTGATCAGCCAATATTACAGGTATTGGGTGGTAGCATCAACAAGAGAATGGGGCCTGGGGTGGAAGCCATGCGGACACTAAGCCGAGGTCAGAATGAGGGATAAGAAAGTCAACAGTAAACGGTAGCCACTAATTGCCAGACCACACACAAGACCACAGTCAGCAGACTGTACTGTCTCCTCCCCTCAAGCCCAGCGGGGGATGCAGGGCCTTGTCTCCAGGCCCCAGATAGGCCGGGCCACCCAGGCGAGGAAGTTGCTCAAGGACACACACAACATATTCTGATCTTCAGAGTGTGCCACTTCAACAAACTTGTAGAAGTCAAGGTCAGGGTCTCCAGCCCCCTCTCCATGGATGCTGTGGGTCTCTCTTGATGTACTAAAGAGCAAGGTGTCCGTTCTCTGTGGCCTGGACAGAGTTCCAGTTGGGCATAGGGCCCAAAAGCCTTTTCCAAGCCCCTCCTGAAGAGAACACTCCTCTGGCCAGCACCCTTCACCCAGGGACTCACACATGGGCCAGGGAAGACCCTCCCCAAGCCTCAATCAAGTTTCTGATCTGGAAAGACCTTCACCCACTAAGGGAGGGGAAAAAGTAATTGCCCTGAAACTGAGTAAGAGCAGGAGTCACTTCATCCGTGCACCTGCCTGGGGTGAGAGGATTCCAAGCCCCAGGCCACTCTAGGAAGCTGGGCAGGGGTCCCATTCACCCTGTCCTCTTGTCTCTGGTCTATGCCCATAGCTCTGACCCTTTCTTCTCTGTCCCTCCCTGTTATCTGGTGCTCTGCTCTCACACTGGGCTGGAATTAACTCCCAAAGATGCCCATGTCAGTGGTATCCCTGAAACCTACTCAGCAAAAGGCCTCTAGGTGAGACCGAGCTAGCCAGGCAGAGATGGGTGCCTACCGGGACTGGCCAATTTTCTTTCCTGACTCATCCCCCCAGAATTCACTCATTGCAGTGTGGTCAGGGGTGAGATCTAGTTAAAGATAAGGTTGCCCCCCTCTTTCTCAAGATCTCCTGTGTCTCCAGTCACTCCTGGGAACAGGACCAGTGTCATCCTGGCCCACACCCCAGCAGATCGCCCCCACTGGCAGCTCATCACGAAGGAAACCTGCCCAGCAGGGGCTGACCCCTCTGCCCAGCTTGCTTTCTCTCTCCTCTTGCCAGCTTAAGTCAGTTCAGTGCCAATGTGACACAGCTCTCAGAGGGCCTGGCATCAAAGCTATTTCCACTATGTCTGCTATGTCAAATGATTATAATTTTGCTCGCATTTCACTTGAGATATAATTTATATGCACAAACTGCACGTGTTTAGAGTATACGACCTGTTGAGTTCTGAGATGTGTGTGCCCAGTGAGCACCCCCAAAGTCAAAGTAATGAGCATCCGTAGCCTGCATCGCCCTTCCACCTGCTCCCCTTCTCCTCACCCACCCTGTGGGTTCTCAGCAACCACTGATCAGCTGTCACTGTAGGTGAGTTTGAACTTTATATAGATGGATTCGGACAGCGTGTGCTT
The DNA here is from genome assembly GCA_004027205.1 of Ctenodactylus gundi. Classification (NCBI taxonomy): domain Eukaryota; kingdom Metazoa; phylum Chordata; class Mammalia; order Rodentia; family Ctenodactylidae; genus Ctenodactylus; species Ctenodactylus gundi. Next base: position 188,358 of record PVKB01002644.1, on the reverse strand, counting down.
GCTCCTATCTGGGTTCTTCACTCAGCATAGTTATTCTGAGACTTGTCTCTGCTGCCATATATATCAACTCACTTGTTTCCACAGCTGCTGTAGCAAATTACCACACAGTTAGTGGATTAAAACAACACACATCTATTGTCTTACAATTCTGGAGGTCAGAATACCAAAACGAGTCTCCCTTGGCCAATACCAAGGTGTTAGCAGAAGGTGCTCCCTGTGGAGTTTCCAGGGACAAACCCAGCTGCTTCCTTCCCAGCCCTAGCTCCTTGGCTCCTGGCCCAGTCCATCTGTGGAGTTGGTATTGGCTAGTGAGTGCTTCTGGCATCACAAAGTTTGCATTCTCCTCTCTGCTCCAGCTTCCGTTTCTAAGCACCTTGTGATCACATTGCTCATGGGATAATCCAGGGCAATCTCCCTTTGGGAAGGTCAGCTGCTTGGCGACTTTGGCTCCATCCGCGACCTCAATTCCCCCTATCACTAGTGTGCACAGGTTTTGGGAATATGACCTGGAGACTTATGGGAGACACTTCTCTCCCTGCCACAATCAATAACACTTTCAGACAGACAGACAGACAGACACACACACACACACACACACGCACACGCACACACACACATGCACACACACACATATATATAATCTTACGTGACTGCCACAGTTTGTTTATTCTTTCAACTGTCCATGGTCATTTGAGTGGATTTCAGTTTGAGACCATTACAAGAGAAACTGATGCCACCAGCATATTTGTGTAAAGTCTTCTTACAGTCACGTGGTTTTAATGCTCTTGTATAAATAGGTGTGGGATTACAGGGTCACATGGCAAACATGTGTAATTCTAAAAGAATAATTTACTGATGTTTGCAAAGTCCTGGTACCTTTCACTGTCCCCCTTACCACCACTCAGTAAAGTTAGTTTCCACGTTAGCCTCTCACAGGTTAGCAGTGGTACTCATGACCATGAGACCTTGACCATGACCCCGATGGGAACAGGGACTTCTACAAGTTTGTTGAGGTGGCACACCCTCAAGATCAGCTTTACTTTGCATTTCCCAAGTGACATCTTTCCATGCACTTTATCTTACTTATTTGTTGCTGAGACAGAATGTCCAACACCCACAACTTAAGGGAGGAAAGATTTATTTAGCCTAAAGTTTTAGGCTCTCTCAGTCCATTCATGGGCAGCCAGCAACGGTAAGTGCACATGGCAGAGGCTGGAGACCTGCTCCCCTCATTGCAGACAGAAAGCCAAACAAAGCAGGAGCCAGTTGCTGTCTAGAGACTAAGGCAAGGCCAGAGCTCCACCCACCCCCAAGAAGCTTTAGCGATGTTTCTTCTTCCTTTCTTTACTAGGTTCTAGCTGCCAGTTGAGTCCAAGGGCACCCACCCTCATTTCTGGCTCACAAATCAGTCATACACACCTGAAAGCACTGACATAGGTGGCCCTAATCTCAACAAATTAACACAGTCTCTCCAGGGGAAGCCTTAAGCATCCAGCCGTTCCAGCTAGACCCTACATCCCAACAGCACACAGTTCCACAGGAATCCCACTACATTCAAACACATGAGGCATTTGGGGGGCGCTCTAAATCCAAACCACAGCACACTTACTGACAATTTGTAGGTCTTCTTTGTGAAGTATTCGTTCAACTCTCTTCTCCATCTATTTCTTAGATGTTTTCCTATGTATTGAGTAGAAAGCATTATTTTTCCCTCTAAAATTTTTCTCTTTATCAGTATTTGCAACACAAAAAATTATACTTAACTGGAAGAATTGGTGCACATACGTGTTATCATTCCAATTGTTTTTTACTTCCCTTCCCCGTTTCCATCCTCTCAGACCCCCTCATCTCCCTTTTCCTCTCCATAAAAAGAGCTCTCTATATATTCTAATACAAGCCCTTTGTCAAATGCAGCATTTTGCAAACATTTTCTTTCAGTCTGTGGCTTTTTATTCTTTTGATAATGTTCTTTTAAAGATTAGAATGTTTCTATTTTTAAGGAAATCCAATTTATTCATTTTTTGTTTTGTGCTATTTTCACCTGTATTTAATAAATGTTTGATAAACTCAAGGTAAGATTTTCATCTATATTGTCTTCTAGAAGTTTTACAGTGTTTTATCTCTTACTTTAAATTTTTGAATTAATTTTTGTAAGTGATGTAAGGGCTGATGTTGACTTTTATGGCTACCCATGGGTTCCAAACCATTTGTCTAAAAAACAATCCTTTCTCCTCTCCTTACCTTGGTGACCTGGTCAAACTCAGGTCCTCTCACATGGGAGGCAAGCCCGTGGCCTCAGAGTTGCACCTCGCCCTTTTTGGTTGTCTTTGCACCAGAACCACAAAGTCTGGATCTCTGGAACAACTCTTGAAGTCAAGTAGGATAAGTCATTCAATAATGTTTTTCTTTCTCAGAGTTGTTTTAGTTCATTTAGATCCTCTGTATTTTCAGATGAATTTGAAAGTCATATCATTAATTTCTACAGATAAAACCTTCTGAGGTTTTCATTGGTATTGAATCTGTGGATCTGCTTGGAAAAACTAACAACGTAGCAGTGTCTATTCTCTCTGTCCATGAATACTGCACTTCCCTCCGCGTGTTTCATTTTTACTTTTTTTTAAGTGTATTTTATAGTTTTCAGAGAATATGTCTTAGATGTCTGTTGTCAAACTTATCTCTATACATTCCCTATTTTGATTCTCTTATATTTATATAACATCTGAAGTTTCAGTTCCCAAATTTTTATTACTGGTATATAATTTCTGTCTATTGACATTTCTATCCTACAATTCTATTAAAATTACATATTAGTTATAATTTTCCATAGATTTTATAATATTTCTTTAATATTGATCATTTCTTCATTGAGTAAAGCCAGCTTTCCTTCCTTTCTAATCTGGCTACTGCCTTTCTTTGTCCTGATTGGAGTGTCTAAAACCTTGAGCATAACGTCTGTTTTCACCTGGTTCCTGATCATGGAGACATGTTATTTGTATCTCATCATTAATGGTGATGTAGGCTGTGTTTTTCCATGGATGCCTTTTTTCTTATCAGATTGAGAATATTTTCTTTAATTCTCTGACAGCTGTAATCAGCAACAGATTATGCAGATATTGGATGTTTAAAATGCTTTCTCTTTATAGCCAGCCACACTCATAGACTTTTTTGAGGGTGTTAATATGATGAATTATGGGCTACGGAGCAAGTCCCTGTCTCAAAAAATATGATGAACTAAATTTAACTATTTTCAAATGTTAAGTAATAGGGTATTCCTGGGATAAACCCCATGTGGTCACAAGCTTTATCTGTTTCATAACTTTGGGATCTGACTTTCTAAATTTTTGTTAAGAATTATCACATGTAGGTTTTATGGTCTCTTATCTTCCTTTCTTAAACTGTCTTCGCATGAAGTTCAGGGTAATGCTGCTCCTAGACAAGGAACTGGGAAGTGCTTCCCACTACGCAAGTGTCTTACTTTCTCATTGCTGTGACAGAAAACCTGACATCCAAAATTTAAGAGAGGAAAGATTTTTAGCTCAGTTTCAGAAGGTCTCACACAACCCACTCATGGGGCTGCTGGCAATACGGAAGGCACATGGCAGAGGCTGGAGAGCTGCTCGCAGCCTTTCAGACAGAAGACGTGTGAAACAGGAACAGGCTGATGTCTGGAGACTCAGGCAAGGCTAGAGCTTTCCCGGGAAGAACCTGCGACAGTGTTTCTTCTTCCTTCTTCCTTCACTCCATTCAAGCAGCCAGTTGAGCCTCCCACACTCAGCTGGCCTAGGAGACAATAATACAAACCTGAAAGCTCTGCCCTGGGCCACCCGCAAGCTCAACAAATTGACACAATCCTTTCAGGTCAAACCCCAAGCTCCTGCCTCTCCTGACCAAGCCCTACCTCCCAGCAGCACATTGTTCCAAATACCTGAGGCTTTTGGTGGACACTCCAGATCCAAACCATGGGAGCAAACATCTGGCAGAGTTTGTGTGGAGTTGATATTTTTTTTTCAGTGTTCGGAATGATTCACTTAAGAAGTCACCTAGGCCTGCAATTCTCTTTGTGAGAAGATTCTTAAACTATAACTTCAGTTTCTCTAGCAGATATAAGACTGTTTGGGTTATCTGTCTTCTTCAGCCAGCGTTAGCAATTTATCTAGTCTTAGTTGTCCAATATTTCAACACAAAAAAATGTTCATTGTTGTCTCTTGTTATTCTTCTAGGATTTGTAAGTTATGTCAGGATTACCATGATCATGCTCCTGACGTTAGTACTGTACGTTTCCTCTCATTTTTTTCCTGGGTTAATCTGATTAAATAGAGTTTTACTGAAATTTTAAAAATTTTCTCAACAAACAGCTTTGGTTTCCCAGGTTTTCTTTCCTGCTTCGTAAGTCTCCGCTCTTGCCAACTTCCTCTGCTCACTTTAGTTTTTTTTTTTTTTTTCTGATTTCTTAAGGTAGAAGCTGAGGTAATTGACTCAGTGAAATCTTTCCTCTTTTCCAGTATAACACAAGCTAAATCAGACCAATTTTTATATAGTGGGGTTTTGTTTGCATTCAGTTCAAAATGCTTTCTAATTTTCTCCTTGAGCCCTTAGCCTATGTCTTATATAAAAAAAATGATAATTTTCACATTACTCTAGTTTTCTATTGATGCATCAGATTTCAACAGTTAGCAGCCCTGAGCCATTGACATGTGCCTTGGTTACTTACCTTGTTGCTGTGACAAGATATCCAATATCCACAATTTAAGGGAGAAAAGATTTATTTAGCTCACAGTTTCAGAAGGTCTCTCGCACAGAGTCCATTCATGGGACACTTGCCCACGATGGAGGTACAGGGTAAAGGCAGGGGCTGGAGAGGGCTCACTCCATTGCAGACAGAAGCCAAGTGAATCTGGAGCAAAGACTCTTTGCTTTCCCAGGCAGAGGCTACAACAATGATTCTTCTTCCTTCCTTTAATGACTTCAAGGTACTAGTTGCCTCCCCCTTCCCTGGGCCAGGGCGGATGCCCCTCCCCATTTCCTGGTCTACAAGTCAATAACAAGCACCTGAAAGCTCTGCCGTGGGCAACCCCAATTTCAACAAATTAATACAATCCCTCCAGTTCAAACGCCAAACAACCCCTTTCAGCCTCCCAGTAACACCCAGTTCCAAGGACATGGGGCTACGGGGACACACTCAAGGTCTGAACTGTAGCAATGTGTATTATTTATTGAAAGAGTACTCAGGCCACAGTGTAGTGCTGGGCTTCCCTCAGCTGAAGTCAAGGCCTAGCTGTTGCCTGCTCTCCTGGGGAGTGGATTCCCTACCCACAACCCTACTTGATTGCAGAACTCACCCCCTCAAACTTGTAGGATTAAGTCAGGCACCTTTCAGTCTTTGAAGCCCTGGAGGTCCCTACTGTCTGAGATCATGCCAGCCTATACCATCTCTGCTTTACCCTCTGAGGCTAACCACAGTCCCCTTTCCCGGGTGTCATGATATAAACCTAGGAGTAAGGCCTGAGGCGAAGGTTGGGGCCAGGCTGGAATCCTGCCATCCACACGTACATACAGAGGTATCTCAAGCATTTCTCCTATTTTTCATTTTCTAACTGAATTCTGCTACAGCCTGACTTTGCACGATTTGGGCCCTCATGTTTCTGAGACAAGTTTTATGGCCCAGAGTATGAGGTATCTTGTTAATGCTTTGTGTGCATTTGAAAAGATATGTGTTTCAGAGCAGAATGTTCTGTAAATATCTACTATGTCAATCTGGTTACTAACGTTGATGCAGCTCTAGCCCTCCTCTGAGTTGCTATCTGTATGAGCAGACAGTTGTTAAAAATCTTGTAGACTTGTGTATTTCTCCTTTCAGTTACATGCCTGTTTTCTTCATGCATTTTGTGTTTCTAGGGGCTTGTTTGACTTTTGCTTTCTTGAAGAAGGGTCTCACTCCGTCGCCCAGGGTAGGCTGGAACTCGAGATCCTCCCACCAACAGCCTCACAGCCTCCTGTGTAGCTGAGATTACAAGTGTGAGTCACCACACCCGGCTACTACGTGTATTTTAAAGAGCTGTTAAAGTTCCTTTAATTTATAGCTATTATGCCTCCATTTGTGGTTACTATACTATGTTCTTGTATTCTCTCTTCCTCTCTCTTTTTCCTTCTCTCTTTCTCCTCCCTCTCTGTCTTCCTCTCTCTCTCCTTTTTCTTATTTTTGTATGTTTACATTGCTTTGCTCTGCTCTCTTGATGAATCAACCATGTTTCATTGTATGGTAATGATGATGAGTCTTGGTGAATCAACCTTTTACCATTATAAAATAACCCATTATGTGCTTGGTAATATTCTTTGCTCAGAATCTACTTTGTCTGAAATTAATATCATCTTCCCAAGCATGGTATTTCCTTTTCTATGTCTGTACTTTAAAAAAAAATAGTATCTATAACTTTGAGCAGTTTTAGTTTTATAAAAAAAAATTCAGCAGAAAGGGCAAAGTTCCCATATACCTCCTCATCTCCTCCCGTTTCTTCTTTTATTATTAACTTCCGTGAGTGTGGTGCATGTATTTTACAATTGGTGAGCCAGTATTGACATGTTATTATCAAATTAAATCTGCAGCAGGTTTAAGGTTTCATTGAGGTTCATTTTGTGCTGTCCTTTCTACCATCCAAGTACGAACCAGGCCCGACCCCGCTTCGCTTCCAAGATCAGGCAAGATGGAGCGTGTTCAGGGCGGTTACGGCCGTAGACTGCATTGTCTATTCTGTGGGTTTGACAAATTCATTGTATGTTTCCGCTTTGCAGTATCATACGAGATAGTTTTTCTCTCCTAAAACCTGCAGTGTTCCCTCTACTCATCCCTGTCCCTAGCCAAACCCCTGGCAACCACGGGGCCTTTGCTGCCTCCACCGTTTTCCCTCTCCAGGCGGCCGTGCAGTTGGATTCACACAGACGGGCTTCTGTCGTTCCATAAAATGTACTTATGTTTCTGCACTTCTTTTTGACTCCTGATGGCTTAGTCTATTTTGCCAGTTTCCCGTGTATGGTTTTATCATGCTTGATCTACTCACCTAAAGAATGACATCTTGCCTGCTCCCAACATGTGCCAATTTGTGAATATAGGTGCTATAAGCTGTGGTGTGCCGGTTTATGTGGGAATGTAGTTTCAGCTCATGGGGGGTGAAGTTGCTACATATGGTAAGGGTATATTCGAATTTATAAAAAATCCTAAGATTCCAAAATGGATGATGTATCATGTTGTGATCCCACCGTGAAAGAGGGACTTCCTGTCACTCTACATCCCTGCCAGCAATTGGTGACGTCACTGTTTTAGATTTGAACCATTCTAACAGGCTTATTATAGTGGTGTCTCATTGTTGTTTTATTTTGTAATTCTCTTATGACATATGACAGTGAATATCTTTCCATATGATTGTTACCTGTATGTTTTCATTGGTGAGGTATCTCTTCATATTTTCTTTGTGTGTCCTGGGGATTGAACCAGGGTCCTCACACTGAGCTACTCCCTGTCCCTTTGTAACATTTTGATACAAGACCTTGTGAAATTATCCAGGCTGGAGTCAAATTTATAATCCTTCTGACTCAGCCTCCCAGAGTGCTGGGATTATAGGCGTGTACCACCTGCCTGGCTGTTTTCATATCTTTTGCTTATTTTAATTTTTTGTTATTATTACTATTTGCCACACTAGTGGTCAAACTTAGGGCTTTGAGCATGTGAGGTAATCACTCTGTCATAGAACTCTGTTCCCAGCCTATCCATTAAAAAAAATTTTTTTTTTTTTGAGACAGAGTCTTGCCTGCTCTGTAGCCCCGGCAGGTCCTGAACTCACTATGTAACCCAGGGTGGTTTGAACTCATTGCAATCCTCCTGCCTCAGTCTCTCAAGTACTGGGATTACAGGTGTGTGCCACTACACCTGAACTTTGTGGTGCTGAGAATTGAACTCAGGGCCTTGTGCCTGCTAGGCAAAGGTTCTAACCATTATACTATTCCTCCAGCTCCTAATTTTTTTTTTTAACAATTTAAGGGTTCTTTGCGTATTTTGGACTCAAGTCTTTTATGAGATATGTATTTTACAAACGTTTTTTCCCAGAGGTTTTTAAGTTTAATGAAGTTTTACTTATCAATGGCTTCTTTCACGGATTTTGTCTTCAGCATTGCATAGAATGATTAATAAGTTGTCACCAAACCCAAGGTCAACTACAACTTGCCCCTGTGATAGTTACCTTCTAGGATTTTATAGTTTTCTCTATATCTAGGTTTGGGTTCTATTTTGAAATACAACTTAATAAGGTCTACATCCAGATTCCTGCATTTATTCATTTACTTATTTATCCAGTTGTTATAGTATAATTGATTAAAAATTGATCATTTTCCCGTTGAATTGATTTTGCTCTCTTGTCCAAGATCAACTGATTGTACTGGTATGTTTTTTTTTTTTCCTGTGTTCTATTTTGTCTGTTATCCTGTTAGCTCCTTTGGCAACACCACACTTTTTTGATCACTGTGTGAGTCTTGAGGATGACAGGGCCAGCCCTGAACTTTGTTCTTCAATACCGAGTTAGCAACTTGGGGTCTTTTCCCTTTTCACGGACAGTCTGGAATCTATTTGCATTCAGCTACGAAATAATTTGCTTAAATTTTTATTGAAACAGGACTGAATTTATAGATCAAGCTGAGAAGAGCTGATATATTTACAGTTTTCTATTCAGGTACATAGGATATGTATTTATATCTTATAGTGTTTAGGATTCTTAGAGAGGCAGAATTAATAGAAATTATATGTAAATGAAAGGAAATGGATTTGGAGGGTTCCAGGTCCTAGGCGAGAGAGTCCAAAATGACTATGTGTACATGTGAGAGGTGGATGGTCCAGTGGCTGCTCAGATGTGAGGTAGAAGAACACCAGCCGGAGAGAGCAGGACAATCAGTGTGAGTCTGCACCGCCAGGGTTGTCCAAAGGTGATGGCAAAGACCTGAAGACCCGAGCAACTCTGCCCTTGAGATCAGTGATGTGAAGACAGGTGGGTACAAATCAGTATCTGAAGATGATGGTGAAGGCTGGAGCTCTCCTGGGAAAGGAAGCTGTAATGATCTTCCTTCTTGCTTCCTCTTAATTTGATTGGGCCACCCACACCCAGGGTGGTGTGCTTCTCTTATGTGCTGGCCCACACGGCAGTCACACACCCCTGAAAGCTCTGCCCTGGGCATTTTCTAATCCCATGAAGTTGACATCACCACTTCGATTTGATTTATCAGAGGTATGCAGTTTTTCTTTGTAGATTGTATACGTATTTTGTTAGATTTAAACCCAAGTATCTCACTTTTGGGTTGCTCTTGAAAGAGGTAAAGTGTTTTTAACTTTAAATTCTAATTGCTGGTTTATTTAAAAATGTATTTGTGTCCTTATGTTTTAATTAGCTTCTTATAACCAGATATAACTGGGTCATGCTTTTCTTCTTAAAATCCAACATGACCATTCCTGCCTTTTCACTGAGATATTTAGACTACTAGGCCATTTAGACTATTACTGGACTGATTATTATTGAATTTAAAAACCCCATCTTGGGGCTGGAGGAATGGCACAGTGGTTAAAGTGCTTGCCTAGCAAGCACAAGGCCCTGAGTTTGATTCCCCAGGACCACATAAAGCTGGTTGTGGTGGCACATGCCTGTAATCCCAGCCCTTGTGAGGCTGAGATAGGAGGACTGCCGTGAACTCAAGGCCAACCTGATCTATATAGTGAGTTCAGGACCAACCAGGTCTACAGAGTGAACAAGACCCTATCTCAAAAATAAACAATAAACAAATGAATTAAAATAAAAATAACATCTTACTCTTGGTTTTTTATTTACCCCACTTTTTCTTTTACTTTCTCTTCTCCCTTTTTTTGAAATATTACAAGTATAATTTAGTGATTTCACCTATTCCCTTTGATGCTTGCTTAGCTCTAACTTTTTGTTTTGTTATTTTACTGTTTAATTCAGGTCTCACAGTATATATGCTTAATTCATTTCCATCTACCTTCGAGTGATATTATTGCACTTCACGTTATATAGGAGGAGAGCGCGCCAGTTGCCTACTTCTCTCTTCTTCCCCAGCCTCTGTGCTCTTGCCACCATCCATCCGGTGAGCCTCAAAATACATTGTTACTGTTGTGTTAGGAACGGTCATTTACATTTAAAAGATTTTAAAAAGTAAAATATTATTTACCTTTGGTGCTCATGATTGTTTTGTTTACATCCAGATTTCCATCTGGGATCACTTCCTCCTGCCTGCAGGACTTCCTTTAAGAATTTCTCACTGTGAGCCAGTGGTACCTGTAATCCCAGCTAGTCAGGAGGCTGAGACAGGACGATCAACAGCTGGAGGCTGTCCTGGGCAATGTAGTAAGACGGTGTCAGAAACACGCTACCTTACATTTTTGTGCCTGGGACAAAATACCTGACATCCACAAGCTGAGGGAGGGGAGATTATTTTAGCTCACATTTTCAGAAGCTCAGAGTCCATGCGTGGACATCCAGCGATGGTGGAGTGCAGCTGGGAACTCTTCACTGCATGTCATGGGGGGAAACCAACTCAGAGAGGAAGGGGTGGAGCTACCCTTCCTGGGGCTGCCAGTGACCTGCTCTTTCCGGGCCAACCCCAGTGTTCCACACCCTGTGGCCAGACCCTACCTCTGAACAGCTCAGGGGTATTTTACAACATCCAAATACAAGAGACTTTTGGGGGACAGTCCACATCTAAACCATAACACACAGAAGAAGAATTCCTTGTTGTGTAGATCTACTGGATATTGGTTATTTCAGCTGAAAAGTAAGGTTTTTATTTTACCTTCGCTTTTGAAGAAAACTTTCTGGATGCAGTTGAGGTTGACAGGTTGTTTTGCTTTCAAGCCGTTGCTCCATTGTGTTCTAAATTGCACTGGTTCTGACGCGATTTCCTGTGGCCATTTTTATGCTGTACTCTGGAATGTCATGGAGTCGTTTTTCTACAGTTCCTTTGTCACTGATTGCTGGTTTTAAGCAATTTAACTGTGCTGTGTCCATCATTCCAGGTGTCCAGTGTCTGAAAAACACTTCTCCCACACTCTATTAAATATGCCTACTCTATCTATTCTTTCCGTTTTTTGTTGGTTTGTTTCAAGATGGAGAATAAATCTAGTCCCTGCTACTTTCTTATAACTGGAATTGGGAGTCTTCCAGATGGTGATGATTTTAAAATTAGGTGGTTTTGTTTTTCCTATCATTTTTAAGATTTCAAAGTTTAGGTCCCTGAGTCCTTCAAAAATAGGGAAAGCCAGTATTTTGTTTGGTTCAATCTCTGGATGTAATTGAGATTTGTAGTAAAAGAACACGGAGAGATGAGTTTTATAGATTAACTTGAAGGAAAAGGGTCCTGAAGGGCAGCCAGCTTGTTTCTGAGGATTAAGAGGAAGCTCATCCATCCCTCACTCACGTCCAGGGAGGATTTTAATGTGTTGGGGATCAGCTCCAGGGCAAGCTTGCCTGCCCACCCTGAGGCTCACCTGCTGACCTCCTCCTGCACGGTCATTCTCCCAGGGGCACTCAATGATTCCTTTGGTTTTAGAAGATAAGTATGGTAGGAGCATATCTCCGCCCTGGAATGGCAGGTAAGAGTTAGCCTGAGATTCCCAGAGCCAGAGAAGTTTAAGGACCTCCTACTTCCAGAAGCATCACGTTTGGGCTCAAGGCTATCATTGCATGGGGAGACATAATGTGAGAGTCATTGGTACTGAGGAGATCCTATCTGTCTGCAATATCCTCTCAACAGACGCTAGGCTTCCTGGGAAAAAACAGATAAAGGGCATCACGATCAGTCTGTCCCGCAATGTGCAGTGCTAAGAGTTTGGAGCTGTGGATCAGAGTCATGGAAGTAATCACTCTCTTACGGGAATTAATTTTGTTATGTTTTGAGTGAGACCTAATTGGACTGGCTGATGGGTTATTCTAAGATCTGAGGGTGGGGTTAAGGTTTGGGCTGAGCTGGGAAGATTCTAAGTTGAGAGCAGGTTGGGTGTGGTGAATGTGCCAGGCTTGCAACTGAGTCACTCCAGTGATAATTTGGGCCATCCAAATGGCACTATGGAGAAGGAAACAGAGCTTTTTCTTAAGCGGTGGGCTGACTTAAACCTCTGGGAGCAGGTACATGCATGGAATTTAAAGTCATGCATGGGAAGATACCAGTTTCCTGGGAACAGAGCTTGCCCAAGAAGGCCAGATGAAAGCCAAGCTACTGTGGTATCTCAAAGCAGGGAAAGATGGAGCGATGGATGACAAGCAGCAATGAAAGAAGAACTACTTATCAGTGGAGAAGAACAAGTTTGCAACTCAAACCTCACACTGAAAAAAGTGCCGACAGATTAAAAATGTGACAGTGAAAAGGCAAACATCTTTGTTACTTTTTTGGTGCTGGGACATAACACTTGACACCTCCAACTTAAAGGAGGATGAGCTTATTTTAGCTCACAGTGTCAGGAAGTCTCAGTCCATTCATGGGCAGCCAGCAGCGGAGGAAGGGCTTCGCAGAAGCTTAGCCAGATGAAAGGTGAACACGGCATGGCAAGTCAGGAAGCTGAGAGCCAAAAAGGGCAGAGCTACCTTATCTCCTCCTGGGATAAGCCCCCGTGAGCTGCCTCTTTTGACCAGGTGCTACCTCTTCACAGTACAGGAGATCTATGGATTAACCTCACGATTGAATCATTTTTCAATTCCCTCTAAGCAAGGCTTAGGGGGAATATTCCAGATCCAAATGGTAACAGGGAAGTAGAAATGAGTGCAGAGCACAGTGGGCAAGGGGAGCCTGCTGGGCAGAGGTTCACGGGTCGCATTCTGGCTCCATGGCCTTGGGCACGTCGCTTAGTCTTACTGTGACATGTTACTCACCTCTAAGGCATGATGATGGTGTGGCAGCCTTGAAGATCAGCGAGGTGATGTGCATTAAGCACTCGCAAAGGCCTGGGGTATGTGACACACTAGGTATGAGTCTGCTGTGGCCATCATTGTCTTAGGACATTGCCACATCAGCATCTCAGAGTGGGGAAGGCCTTTATCAGCATGAGACTAAACCCAGGCACCAGAACCCTGAGAAGCTGATGAATTTGGTCGCACGGAAGCTATGCATATTCTTATTGGGAAAGTCTATAGGCGGCTTCTTGATGACATAGGGGTTCAATGTACTTGACTATGTATAGTAGATTTTGTCAATTTGCATCAAGCTTATGAATAAAGAACTGCTTAAAAATAACAAATCCCTACACAGGCAAAGCCAGGAACTGACAATCATGGAAGAAGTAAACAACAACAACAACGAAAAAAAAGGTTAAATTCTCCAAAATAGGAAGAGCTTCTACAAGTAATTTAAAAATATTAACCACTCAGTAGAAATATTGGTGAATGAAACAAGCAAAATTTCAGAGGAAAAGAAATACACATGGACTCAAGAGATGCCCACATTCTCCCCACCCCCCATTTTTAGTGTTTTTTAGTGTACCACATCCTTTCCCCCTTCCCATCCTCTCACTGCCCTCCCACTTGCCCTTTCCCTCTTCACAAAGTCCATTGTCTTAGTTTCTTCCATCTGTCTTTTACTTGTTTTATGGTTTGGTTTCCTCATTTCAGAGAAACCATACAATATTTAACTTCGTGTGTCTGATTCATTTCGCCAATTCTAATGGTCTTACAGTATCCCTGCTTTCCTACGAATGGTTCAAATTTGCCCTTCTTTATGGCAGAGCGGTACTCTGTGTATATATACCACATCTTCTCTATCTATTCATCTGCATATTGGCTTCTTCTGAGATTTGGCTATTATAAATTGTGGTGCTATAAACATGGGTATGCATGTATCACTCTTGTATGATGACTTTAACTTTTTCAGAAGATACCCAGAAAAGGTATAGCTAGGTCTAATGAAATATCTATTTTCCGTTTTTTTTTTTTGAGATATCTCCATACTGCTTTCCATAGTAGTTGTACCAGTTTACATCCCCCCGTCCCACCAGCAGTATAGGAGAGTTCCTTTTTCCCCACAGCCTTTGTTGTTTTTTGAGTTCTTCATACCAGACATTCTTACTGGCAATAGATGGAACCTCACTGTTGTTTTGGTTTTCACGTCTCTGATGATGCCCACATTCTTACGATGAAAAACCGCATGTGTGATTGCTGAAATATCATTGATACCTCTCCATTAAAGTAGGACAAGGCTGTTCGTATGTATTTAAGTTTGTCAAAGGAGAGCTGAGGAGAGGTCTCTGGGACATCACATAGGGAACCTAAACTGAAACAACCTCTGTGGAGAGAGTTTGATAACATTTCCCAGTTTTCAGGTTGGTACAGCCTGTGACATAGCGTTCTCACGCTGGGATTCTGACACGAAGGTACCCACATGCCTGTACAGGGTGGTGTGTGTAGAGTGTTACTGGCTGCATCTCTGTGTATGATGGCATAAGGTAAGACCTCTCCCTCATAGAGAATTGGTAGCATACCCCATGGATGGTCTATGCAGTGTGCACCCGTGGCCATCCCCAAAACAAGAATAAGGTCAGCTTCTAGCCGTCCACAGGGACAGATCTCTGAGACCGCTTATTAAGGAAAGTATGGCACAGAATAATTGTGTGCTATGATATAATATGCAAAGAACAGAACAATTCAAGTAATACATTTTGATTCCCTCTTTTCTTCATGAGATGTCTCAGGATTGACACAAATAAACCTGAAAACATGGGTTTCCAGGGAGGAAAAAGAAGAGTTTCCATTGCAGATCTTTATTGTTGTTGTTGTTCAGACGATTGCCATGACTGGCACAACTTGTGGAAGACTGGTGTGGGGCAGTAAAATAATTCACCAACCATCAAGGAAAGAGTTACAAGTTTACTGATACACTGCAAGGGAGCCGTGGGCAAGTCCAGTGGGGAAATACGTTGCCAGGAAGAAAGATTGAGGCTTTTATATTTGATTTTAATGTGAGGAGGCCTCTGGGGTATGTCATCCTAGGAATACTTTCATCAGGTCATGGTTGTCTCACCAGCCACCTCAGATCTAGGGATAGTCAGGTGTTGTTTGTTGTTTGAAGACTGACGTTATTCCTTTGTTTGACAGAGTCCAGTACTATTGGTCTTGCTTGAAAGAGTCCTTCCAGATAAAAATGGGTAACAAATACATAAAGGTTATTTAGGGCTAGTGGCCAAGAGGACCCAGAAAGAACATGTATTTATATGAGAGACTTTGGAATTTTATTATGGTAAGGAAAGAGTGGATATTTTTCAAGGCACATCAAGAGGTTGAACAATGGCATATGTACACACAGGTGGAAAGTTAATTGTGTTGCAGACTCATACTTAGCTGCTAAATGGCCTTTAAAGAGACAACGATAATGTGACCATGAGTCTCCTCACATAATCTCCACTCCACACATCTATATGAACATAACATTGTTGAAGGCAGTAAATTTTTTTGTATCAAACATAGTTTTAAAAATCCATTACCTGAGCAAAGAAGAATAAAAACCACATGGCCATTTCATGGGCTACAGAAAATCTTCTGATACAATTTAACTTCTACTTATTATTATTATTATTATTATTATTAGAGACAGGGTTTCCCTCTGTAGCCCAGGCTGGTCCTGAACTCACTATGGAGCCCAGGCTGGCTTTGGACTCATGGCAGTCCTCCTGCCTCAACCTCCTGAGTGCTGGGATTACAGGCGTGTGCCACCACACCCAGCTTATGTGGTACTGGGGAATTGAACTCAGGTTCTTAGCACTTGTTAGGCAAGCGCTTTAACCCCTAAGCCATTCCTCCATCCCTTGTTCATTATTATTTTTAGACAAATACTGTAACCACTAGAAACTGAAAGGCTCTTTTTTAACCTGATGGCAGGTAGTGACCCACTACATCTGTAGTCAACACTATGCTTCATGGTGAAATGTTCAAAGCACCTGGAGGGTAAGACTAAGACAAAAATGCCTGTGGTAATAGCTTCGTATTCAGTATTGGCAAAATCTAGCCACAGACTGAATCAACCAATAAGAATGTGAAGGAAAGAAAAAAAAATTATCATTCTCAAATGACAGTTCAGCTCCCAGTAGGAGGGTAGATCTATAGAGAGGGGCCCTTAAGCAAGGCCTCCACTCTGTAGAGTCCGTGGACTCCAGCTGGGGGTGAGGAAGCATGGGAGCAACAGCAGGGAAGAGGGCAAAAGTTGAGCCCTCCCTCACACCTTGTGGTGATTGCCAACCATGGAGTTCAGACTCTCACAGGAGAAGAAAGCACTAATGAACCCCTCGCCTTACCCCAAACCCAGGAGGGCCTTTACTCAGGAGTATGAACTGTGCTCCAGGGCTGAGGACTGGTCTTCTAGTCTGGATACCCCTGTAACTGTTACAGAAATGGAATTTATCATTAAGTACTCCCAAATAAGGAAGAGAGAAACGAAGACCCATTCGTTTCCTAGCTCATTAAATAAAGCCAGCATTGGCCCAATGCCAAAATCAGGCAAAACTGGCACAAAACTCAGAAATTTTATTTTATAGACTCGTAGATGAGCTTATTGGAAATCAGAAAATAATTTTGAAAAAATCTCTAGAAAAGTTCTCAAATGCGGGTTAAAAAGTCACAGGGCCATGATAGTGCACGCCTGTAATCCTAGCACTTTGCAAGGCTGAGGCAGGAGTGTTGCTATGAGTTCCAGGCCAGTCTGGGCTACATAGGGAGCTCAGAACCAGCCTGGACTACAAAGTGAGACCCCATCTCAAAATAAATCATAGGAAAGTTAGAAAACATTTGATCCAAATAAAAATGAAAATACATCTCATCAGCATTGGTGAGATGTAGTTAATGCTGTGCTTGTATAACTTTAGATGACTGCGGTAGGAAGAAACAAATAGATAATTGCTATCTAAATTTTCTATCTAACAAAGCTAAAGAAAAATAAGAAAGACAAAGGAAATTAGCTGTTTAGTAGAAGAAAGAAAATAGCAACACTGACAGTAGAAATTAATGAAATATAAAGCAGAAAAATAAGGGATAATTAAATTATTGAAACACTAGCAAAAGCAGAGAAAGAGAAAAAAACATCAAGAACAGGAATGAAAGAAAGGACGTTTGGAGATCACGCTGTGTGGGTCTCTGACATTTCTGCACACTTCTGTCTCAATTTACTGAAAGAGTTAAAAATTATTCCACCCTGGCATGTTGGCTAGTTAAGCTAAAGGCACTTAAAAAACAGCGGATTCAGAAAAGCTGCTCTGACCTTGATGCCATTTTTAAAGTCAGGAGATGAAATTCGCCTGCACACGATGCAACATCCTTATCTTCAAACACCAAGAGGATTCTAAACAGACCTTGTTAATTTTTATCTTTTAAGCCTCTACAGGAAATTCAGTTGCTTCTTCCCAATTTACACTTCTTTATCCAATTGAGCACAGAGTGGGAGTGATGACCTCCAAGCTTTCCTTAGGTCTTCATTTCCTTTGCAGAGCTTCTCAGCCGGAAAATATTAATAAATTTGCATACTTCTCCCCAGTTACTCTACTAGTTCTGGGTGGAGCTTATAACCCTCCACCTGAGAAAGGAAGTAGCTTCTGCCCTTATACTCTATCTCCTGTTGTGTTTATGGTTAAGGGCAGTCTTGGAAAGGAAAAGGCCCACTCTGGGGCAGATTGCTCACGTCCAGAATGACAAAGGTAGGATCTGGAGGTGAGGATGCAGCTCGGTGGTAGAGAGCTTGCCTAATGTGCTTGCGTTCAACCCCATCGCTGAAGACTCTTTCTGGGGTAAGCACTTGGCTTGTCTAATGGCAGCCCAGTATGAAATAGTGCAGTTTCCTAAATTTGTGGTTCCTCCTTTACGATGTAAACCCAGGGCACCATAGCGTCCCTCTGCAATGTTCCAGGTCGCTGGGTACAGGGGGTGAGGGGTTGAGGAGTGGCCCTTGCCAGCTGGAGCCTTGGCTGCCTGCTGTGGTGAGCATGAGCAGGCAGCTACCTGGTGCCCAGGAGTCTCTGCTGTGCTGTGAGTGCTGAGGTGCTGCCTGGGGAGGTGGGAGGATCTGATGCCAAGAATAGAAAACCTTCATAAATGCGGGAGAGGTCACTGTGGTCAGTGATTCGACGTGGGGCTGTACAGAGAGGCCTATTGTCTTCAAATACCTCTAAAGACCTAATGCAATCCCCCATCAAAATATTAGCAGGATCTTAAAATGTACTTGGAAGGGTAACCTAAAAAGCCAAAATAATTTGGTAAAAAGAAGAATGAAGTTGGAGGTGTCATACTACCTGATATCTGCATGGACTTGACTTACCAAAGTCCTTAGAACTTGAAGTACAATTTATAAATAAAAAGATCAGCTTCATTAACATGGGAAACTTTAGCTCTTCAAAAGACACTGTTAAGAAAATGAAGGGGCTGGGGGAATGGCACAGCCGTTAAAGCTCTTGTCCAACAAGTGCAAGGCCCTGGGTTCAATTTCCAAGCACCACATACAGGTGGCACACACCTGTAAACCCAGCACTTGGGAGGCTGAGGCAGGAGGATTGCCAAGTCAAAGGCCAGCCTGGGCTCCATAGTGAGTTCAGGAGCAGCCTGGGCTACAGAGCAAGACCCTGTCTTAAAATAAATAAAATAAAGAAACAAACTGAGCATTAGATGAATATTTGCAAACCACATATTTGACAATGGAGTTGTATCAGGGACACATCAAGAGCTCTAAAAATTTAACAGGAAAACAAAAGATCCAATAAAACGACAAACAGAAGACATAAGCATGCTTAAAAGAGGCACGCACGGGTAGTAAGTAAGAAGTAAGCACAGAGATACTCAATCTCACTCAGGAGCGTCACAACAATGCTACAATGAGTTACCACAAAACCAATCAGAGTGGCTAAGAACGGTTGAAAATGGACACAACCAGGTGCTGGAAAGAAGGTAGAAAGGCCCGAGCCTCACACCTTTCTGACTGACCAGAGCGCAGAACATGGCCTGGCACCCCGAGAATACTTCAATGCTTTCTTGTCGAGTTTAATGGGCGTGCGCATACACCCCAGCCTTTGCGCTTGATATTGTCTTCCATTTTGAGGACGGCCATCCTAGTAGATGTGAAATAACAACTCACTGTGGTTTCGTGTGTCCCTACTTTGCAGGTGCACACTTGTCATTCAAACGCATTTTTGGAAATCTGTTAACCAGTACATTCCTATGTGCGAGTTGTGGTTGGAAGAGAAGGACACATTTACATTTTCACAACATTATCAAGGTAGAAAAACACTTTGTCATCAAAGTTCCTTGGGACCTCACTCCCCACCTTGCTTCAGGTATTTTCGTCGTTCTTACCACTTTCCAGAGCAATTCTGAAAGTTCTCTTTCCTGAGTGTCTTTGGGTTCAAAATTACCCAGAGTGATTAAACAGAAAGGCAGACCTGTAAAAACATCAGTGTGTCCTCACTGACCTTATCCCCTGGAACTTACATTGCACAATTTCTGGCTGTCCTCTAAGGTCAGAATGACCGTAACAGGTAAATGTTTTGAGTTGTTTTAGGGCATTGAGGCAGCACAATAGTGCAATTAAAAAAAAAAAAAAAACTCAAGAGTGAAGATTTCCAGAACAGCTTCCTTTCCTGAATGTGTTGGCCATTTGGTGTCCATGCTGGTGAAGTGACTGTTTAAATTTTTTCTGTTCTTTTTCCCGTTGTGCTGCTGTTTTATTTCCTTAATGATTTTCAGGAATTGGTTATCTAACCCGCAAGCTCCTTTTCCTCCATGTGTGTTCTGACTGTCCTCTCTCAGTTCCTTCTCCTTTCCCTTAACTTACCTCGATGTCTTTTCATATGCGGACTTGCAGAGCTGAAGGTACTTGAATACTCAACTCTTTTCAATGTTGCCTAAGTAATTTTCCCCTGGTGTGAGGCTGCAAGTCAGGTCCTACGGGGCCAGGTTACAGCTCATTGGTGTCAGGATCTTAAATACGGATTTTTCTAGTTTGGGAGAACTGGTTTTCAGAGAGAGCGTCAAGATTGGAGTCTCTTTCCATGCTGCCACCTGGTGTGCGATAACAACAATGATGAAAACAGCAGCAACTGGTACTGCACGGCAGGCACTATGCTGGCACTTTGCAGATTGTCTCACGCAACGCTCGTAACTGCCACGGCAGCAGGTGCCTTTCCCAGCCTATGTTTTAGATGGTTGAAACTGAGGCCCTGAGGAAAAAAAAAAACTAGCCTAAGATCACAGAGCTAGTAAGATATGGTGAGGGGATTTGAACTCAGCTCCCATTTCATTTTTAAAAAAATAGTTCTGGGAATTGAATCCAGGAACGCTCTACTACTGAGCTACATCCCCAGCCCTTCCTCTTTTTCTTTCTTTCTTTTCTCTTTTCTTCTTTCTTTCTTTCTTCCTTTGTATGTCTTCATTTAAAGACAGTCTCACTAGTTTTCCAAAGCAAGACTCGAACTCAGTCGACAGCCGGGATCTTTGTTTCCTACCAAGCCCACCAGTTACCACTTGTCACTTATGTCTGTGACACAACCCTGTCCTGATATCTGATGGGGAAGTTCTCCAGGCTTCTTATTCCCCAAGAGAGTCGAGCAGCTTTCTTGGCACTGTACATTTCCTCGTTTGTGTGTCAAGTTCTACAAACCCCAGTGAGAACTGTAATCAAGACTTGCAGTAATTCATGGCTCATTTCGAGAATAATGGCATTGCTGGAATGTAAAGGATTTGAAAAATTGATGATCTTTTATTTAACCACCTATTCAATTGTGTATTATTTTGAGACATATTGAAGAATGCAGGAAACATATTGCATTACTTATTGTCACGTATACATCAGTCTAACAAATTCTGAGGCACACAAATGGCAATTTCAATAACGCCACAGTATTTTCCGAAGTGGTCGCACATATCAACAGACTATCGTTGCATCTGAGTATCTTTATGGCTCCAAATCCTTCCCTCACTTCAGACTCTGAAATTATTGTCAATGTGATAAGTACATGTTAATTTATTACCATTGTTTTATTTTAAATTATCATCATTTTATCTTGTACTTCCCTAGCTACAAGTGAGCATTTCATCCTGTTTGTGGGGAATTTGCATAAGATGATCTGGGAAATGCCTATTAAATCATTCACCCATATTTGATGGAATTCCTTCCTATCTAAGAGTCCTTTTTGTTCTGAGTACTAGTCCTTTTCAACTATATGTGTGGCAAACACCTTGTCCCACTCAGTGAGTTATGATTTTCATGTTTTTAAGAGTTTATTAATTCATGATTAAGCACAATAAAGCACACAATTTTAAGTATATGGCACATTATGTACTCTAAATTGTGTACACTAATTTACTTAGAACTGCATTGTGATGTAAAGCATTCTTGTGTTTCCTTGAAGTCCTCTCGTGTCCCTTTGCAGCTACTCCACACTCTGCTGCCAGTCCCATGGTCCGATTCACTTGCTCTAGCACCCGAGGCCTGTTTTCATCCTTTATGCATGAGTTTTATTTGTTCTCAAATGACACATGTATTAATTTCCGTTTGACCTCCATTGCTGGAAGCAACATCCATAGGATCCTTCCCTGTGGTGGCGACTTTGGAAGTTTGCCTCTTCCCATTGCTGGACCGGGAGAAGAGCGTAGCTTAGTTGTTTGGCAAACAGCTCATGGGCAGTTTAGTTGTTCCCAACTTTTTGCTTATCATGATCATTTGTGAACATTTGTGGGCTGGAGTCTTTTTAAAAAACATCTATTCTTGTATGTCTTGAGCAAATTCCTAGAATAGATGCGTCAGTGTCTAACAATGTAAAACTGCAAAACCACTTTCCAGTCTGGTTCCACTCTGTTTGTTGACACCAGTTAAGCTCTATACTATTATTTCAGAGCAGAAAGAACCTTCCCAAGACTTCCAAAATTCACCGTTGTGAAAGTTCCTGCAGTTGTCTTTTTTTTTCTTTCTCTTCTTCTCCTTCTTTATGAGATAGTCTCACTATGTTGCTCAGGCTGACCTTGAATTCTGGGCTTAAGCAAGTCTTCTGCCTCAGCCTCCCAAGTAGTATGTATGTGCCCTTGCACCTGACTCTGAGTTCTTTTAAAAAATTATAATTAAAATAAAATTTACACATATAAGTTGGATCATTTAAAGAGTGTAACCAGGTTACTGCTCATACACACACACACACACACACACACACACACACACACACACACTCAAAACACACACATATACATATATACACAGTCCAGTGAGTATGCGAATTGCGAAGGTGGCAGCTGCATTGCTGCATGGCCCCAGATGGCCTCCAGAGACACTGGGGTCAGACTTCCCAGCTGCAATGCTGAAAGCACTGTTTTGTGTGGCAGGAGAGCAGACCAGTGTGAGATATCTGTAGGTTCTTGAGCAGGAACCAGTAGCCTTGCTGACCTTCCCTTGAGGGGAAGGGGGGAGACAGGGATGTCTGGGGTGAGGGCCATTGGTGGGTGAAAGTTGTGGGCACAAGCATCACATATTGATGGCCACTGGAACATGTTCACCCTGAGGAGTATCAAGCTACCATGCAAGCAGAATAGGTTGGCCTGTTGACATGAGGTGCCCAAACCTGGCACAGAACATGCTGAATAGAACGACCACATGCACAAAGAAGCCACATATGTCCCCCTCAGCATGGACTACCACCTACCTAGAGCAGCCAGAACACTCCTACGTCTGAAGCTCATTTTCCAGTAGCAACTGAGTCTCAGTGGTTGTTCATTGAGAAGGCCAGCCAGCCACCTACTGGCCACTCAGACAGGCTGAACTCTTTCATCCTAGAAGAGCTGGTGGCTCTTCCTCCCAAGGACAGACATTTATTCTGGGCATGGTGCCTTTCCTGTTCCCGGAAATCCTGCCACACTGCTTCCGACGGGTTTGTGCCGGCCCATAGTCATGAACTCCTAGACAACAACAGAACGCTAGCCAGGGACACAGAGGAGGGGACGGAAGCCAGCCATGAACAGAGGACCCACTACATGTGTTGCAGACCACAGCACTTGGAACATAGGCTTGTGGGATGCTTGAGCCATCTCAGGAGTCACTGAGGAAGTACTTTGTGGGGCTAACTAAAGGAGAGAAGATGCCATTCTTCTGGATTAGTTCTAAGCATACTGGCTCTACCTCCAAGAGCCCCCGGGATCTTCCTCTTCTACCACTTGAGCTCTGCAGGGATGGAGGTTCTGCTCCCTAAGGGGAGCCACCTTTCCAGTATGCCTATGCCCTGTCCTTTCTTCCTTTACTAGCAACTACACCTCAGCTGATACTTAAATTCTGTTATGGTCACGCTGGAATTTCCTGGTGATGGAGCCAGAAGTGCTAGGGATGATACTGCAGAGAAGCCAGCCTTGTGGCGTGGGGGGCGGGGGGGATCTTCCAGGCCCTCAGCACATAGATGACTTTCCTCAAGACTGCGCCTTAGCACTTC
Organism: Ctenodactylus gundi; assembly: GCA_004027205.1. Taxonomy (NCBI): domain Eukaryota; kingdom Metazoa; phylum Chordata; class Mammalia; order Rodentia; family Ctenodactylidae; genus Ctenodactylus; species Ctenodactylus gundi. The sequence continues at coordinate 164,891 of PVKB01002644.1, read as the reverse complement.
CTAGGGATGTCCACTTGCCTTCCCCCAAGAAGGGCACTGCGGGCAGCAGTGGTGTCTCCCTGCTAGGTGGGCTTTGGGCACACAGTCACTGAGATGTGTGGCATCTGGATTGACTGAGGGACCCAACTTTTCTGAGAATACTACTGACTGACAATATCACTTGTAATGTGGACCCGCCAAAAATGTGCCAGCATCTTTTTTTTTTTTTTTTTTTTTTAAGTAAGATGGTCTCTAAACTTCATGGGCAGAGCCCCAGGATGCACTTTGAAAAAAATGCCTGAAAGAGTAGCCATAAACAATGTCATATGACTGAGCACAGGACTGAAAGATGCGAGTCTGGGACCTGGTAGAGGTTGTAGATGTTACCAGGACGTGCTGATAGTACCAGGCAACCAAAAGCTGCATCAAAATGAACCAAATAGCACTCATATTAGCTATGCACAGTCCATTTTTTTTTTCTGTAAGACCACAACACTGGCAGTGCCTGACCATCCCCAAGCAGGATCTGGCCAAGCAAGACATTAGCCGTCCACATGACAGAGCCCTGTGCACATGGATGGGCATGGGTCAGGGATGAACATGGCCCAGTCTCCAAAATCTGGATTCAGGGGGCAAGGAGTAGATCGGATGGGGGCCAATATGTTGTCCTATACTTAACAGAGAATCGGGGTGTACATGGATACATTTTTAAAAGCGAGAGAGAAAATCAAAGTGAACAGAAACAGAAATCTAAGGGCCATAAAGGGTGGAGATGGAGAAGGGTTCTCCTGGGTCTTGTTGTTTCGGCTTCAAAGTTACAAAAATGTTTTACGTAAGAGACCTTCTTAAACTGTGGACAAAATAAGTCTTTCTTCCCTTAACTAGTGAATTTCAGATATTCTGTCCCAACAATGACGATCCTTCACTCTCTTTACTTACTGTCTTGCCATGCTGTGAACAGCCTTTCTCTGGCTGGCCTTCCACCACGTGCTTCTATCATTGTAGGCCACCTTTAAGTGTACCTTCTGAAATGTGAGCGAAAATGAACCTTTCCTTCCTTAGGTTGTGGGTGTGGGTATTGTGTACCAACAATGAGAAGGTAAGACAGAAATTTGTACCAGAAAAGCGAGTTCGTTGCTGTGACTTTACCTGACCATGTGGTTTAGGAGCCTTTGGAACTGGTTTGTAGGAAGAGTTTGGAAATGTTTGGAGAAGCTTTAGAATGCTGTAAGCTGAGCTTAATGTGATTATCTACCTCAAGTTCAAAAAACAAAACAATGAATAAGTAAATAAATAAAAAGCTTAAGGGATTTCAAATGGGAAGGAAGACTCTATTGGCAATTGGCCTATAAGCTATGCACGTTACTCTCTGTCAAAAAGTGTGTTGGCATTTTGTCCAAGTTCTGAGACTGCCTTAAAACTGATATTAAAGGTGGTAGACTAATCTGGAGGAGGGAATTTCCAGGCAGCCCAGTGCTCAAGCTGTCATGTGAGTACTGCTTAGAGCTTTTAGCCAACTTTACACTGAAAAGCAGGAGAAAATGACAGAGTGAAAAAAAATTTTTTTTTTAATTTCCAGATTTTTTTCCAGAGAGAAAGAGCCTGCAAAGTTGTGGTAAGGGAGAGCCTGTTTGTTAAAACAATTAGCATCAAGAAGAAGCCATGGACTTGACGCCTAGACAGTTGGAAAAATGCCTCGAGGGCATCTCAAGAATCAGTAAGACTCTACACTTTACTGGTTCAATGGTGCAAAGGCAAAAGACTGCTTTGAAAAGACAGCCCTGGTACACTGTAGGACAACCTAGGAAAATAAATCCCCAAGGAGTGAAGCCATCTAATAACTCAGACCACAGCCCTTCTAAAGCCTGAGGCAGACATTAGGATCGCTTATGTGATGCTGGTTTCATAATCATGAGGAATTCAAGAGTCATGGGTTATGAGGCTTCCACTCAGATTACAGAAGAAGGTCTTGAAGGCCAGATAATATGTCCTTGAGGGAGCAGAATGTGAAGTTGTGAAGGTGAAGTTGAAAGTGCAGTGGAGAGCCTAGAAATTTGGAAACGTCAGAAATGTGGGTCATCTGCGGAGGGCGACTACAGGCTGTGAGAAGAACCGGCCAAGAAGCCATGGAAGTTGCAGCCAGAGACAGTGCCGTTGGGGTGAGGCAGCCCAGGGCATCTGGAGCTAACATCTCACCACAGCTTTCCTGGGGAGCCACATATGAAGCCACAGGATTTAACAGAGTTATAAGATCTGGTGTTTGAGGGCAAAGTTGAAAACTTGCTTTGGTCCATTTTCTTTTTATCCTCTCGTTTTTTCCTTTTGGAATGTGAACGTTTACTCTGTGCCGCTGTGTGTTGGAAGTGTTTAACTTTTCTTTGATTTTCATAGGCGCTCACAGCTGAGAGTTTGCTTTGAGTTTCAGAGGAGACTTTGGGTTTGTAGTTTTTAAGCAGTGCTTGATCTGTTAAGTCTTTGACAACTCTTATTTTATATAAGGGGGTCCACTTGAGTCTTTTGGGGTCTCTGAGGAAAAGGTGTTTGAAAGGTGATTCTGTTGTAGGGATTCATTGATTTTGATTATGGATTTCATGTACTATTAGTAAGTGGGGCCTGGTCAGATGTGGTAGCTCAATGGGGCACTAACTGGAAGGAATAGCCCCCTTGCTAGCTCTACCTGTTACTATCTCTACTTCCTGATGTGAGGCTATGAAAAACTTTTATCCAGTTAGGACGTCTGTCATGCCCTTCCATCATTGCCAGATGCCCATGAAGAGACTGAGACCTTCTGAAAGTGTGAGCTTAAATAAACCTTTCCTCTTTTAAATTGTGAGTGTCAGTTATTGTGTCTCAGAAACAACAAAATGACTAAGGGTAATGTGTGGGGGTCTTACCACCACACAAGGGCCGGGGAAGAGGAAGGGTGAGCGTGCGGTTGGGCCCCCTTGTCCCAAGAGTACCAGACCCAGCCGGGAGCCTGCCGAAGCAGGAACTCACTTCATTCAGGAAGTATAGAAGCTTATACAAGGTAGAGGGAGCACGTAGCAAGGAGGGGAGACCAGGCGATTGGACATGGTGCCTATGTAAGCAGGTGTCAAGCCAATCAGCGAGATGTCCATGCAGGCAGGTGCCGGGCGCTGGCAGCAATAGTATTGGGATCATGCGTGGTCCACCAGGGCGGAAACAGCTTGGCCCAATCATCTTCCTTGGTGAACCCCCGAGGTGGCCACCCCCAGGATTTCCGGCAGGCACCATCTTAGATATCACCCTACAGTAATGGACTTGTGACTTGCTACTAACCAACAAAATATCGCAAAACGGTGAACGTTGCGTGTGAAAGGATGTCACAGTATATAAAGGTGCCAGGGTCCCTCCTCCTTCTGATGGCCTGGGAACAGTAATCGGGCTTATAAGAATTGCATGGGGGAGGCCCAATTAACTCCTTCTTGTCATAGGCTCATTTATTCTGTTTGTCCAGTGAGCCTGCCAAGTGCTGATGTTATGTGCTAGACTGCAAGGCAAGTTTATTCATCACTATAGCTAAACAGTGCTTGCTGAGGCCAGTAGAATTTCCTGATAAGGATGAGATGGGGACAGAACACATGCCACACTTCCCAAGGACCTTTATTGTTTTTGATCCTGCTTTTGCTGTTTTAATTAGCGCTCTATAAAACCAGTAGAGTAGCACAGCAGGCCTGGCGACTTTAGTAGTGGTGCAGATCTCAAGTCACCCACTGTTTTGTAAGCAAGCCCTAATAAACTCATTTACTTGCCAAACAGGACTTGTCCAATTTGCTCTTTGGACTGTCAGTTCCCTCTCAATTTGGAGACAGGCATTTCTTTTATATCACTCCAGGAAATTCATGTAACACCCACACAGCTGTGGACTGTGGAGGGCCCGTGGGAGGTAAGAACCTCAGTCTCATGGCCATAGGAGTTAAACCTACAACCCGCTGAGTGCACCCAGAGATGACCTCTTAGTGCAATCTCCAAACAGGTCTGTCTCCACGACACTAGAATCTGTGGCAGAGAACCCAGCTCAGGTGTGCCTAGATAGCTGGCTGACGTGAAATCTTGAATGTGTGCAGTTTCAAGCCAACCAGTGTGTGAATAAGGAGACCAATGCACTGGTCCCAAACACCAGCTGTGCCAAGGTTGGCAGCCTTGATCTAGGATTTTATTGTTTGCGTAAAGAGCTTTTGGCTTCGTAGATCACAACACCTGTCATTGTCTTACTTTTTCGTTATTGTTTAACAGGGAACCGCCTGAAACAACCCACTTGTTGGTCACAGCTCTGCAGAACAGTAGTTGATGGGTCAGTAGTGTTCCTGATCAAGATCTTATAATGAGGCGCATCCAAGCAATTCTCTCTGCCTCTGCCTCTGTCTCTGTCTCTGTCTCTCTTCTCTCTTACATATTGGGGATTGAACCCAGAGACTTGCACTGAGCCACATGCCTTTTATTATTATTGTTATTGTTATTATTACTATTACTGCTTTATTTTGGAATAAGTTCTTGCTAAGTAACTAAGTTGCCCAGGCGGGGCTCAAACTTGCAATCCTCCTGCCACCGTGCTGGGATTACAGGAATGTGCCAACACACCTAGATACTCTCTCCTCTTTGAGGCCAGCTGATCAGCAGCCCTAATGACATTCACAAAATACCTTTTGCCTTGTGACCCAACACAATCACAGGAACAATATTTTATTGATAGGTCTGGAAATAAGGGCAAGGGAACTTAGGGACCACCTCAGAAGCCACCCTAGTTTAGTTATGGTACCACAAAAGCAGCGCCAGGTGTCATGTAAATGGAGGAATGGGGGTCATGTTTCATCTGTTGTAAAAACATATCTGGCCTGTGACAATGGCAGTTGGCTAACCCCAACCTAGGACACATCACCAGGAGCTGCTGAAGCCAAAGAAATAGCCGTGTCAGGGAGCTTGGAGGAAGACCAGGTGGCCACATGCAAACCCATTCACGGGGCAGCTTCAGGTTACAGGGCAGACACACCTGGTATCACAGGCTTCCTCTGTGCGTGGCAGGAAGCACTATCTCCCCTGAAGCTGCTCTAAGCACACCCACCAGGCCGCCATGTCTACCAAAGACCAGAGGGTGAAAAACACACTAGGTGCTCTGTGGATGTGAATCATGAAGTCTCAGATGTTAGCGATCCCTTAAGAGAGAGCATCTGGCTTTTTTTTTCAACAGATGTAGGGCAAGAGTTAAAAAAAAAAAAATAAAACAGGAGGTACTTCTAATAAGCTTCAGTGGTGGTAAAAATCCTTTCGTGAGAACCTTGCGGAAATGTGAGCCCTGGGCCTAGATTGGACGGTATGAGAGAATTCGCGATATTTTGGCAGGAGCCAGGGTGACTTTCTAACGAGACAGGAGCCTGATGATGATGATGACAGGAGCCTTTATGAATGAGACAAAGGCTGTGTAGACTTCGCTAACATTTGGCCCAAGTGCACTGTGGGTGTGGGGATACCAAGCTGCCAAGTCTGGCACACATCGTGGCCTGCTCTCTACCTGATTGTGTTATGCTGTTTGTTTTTTGGGTTTGCTTGCTTGTTTGTTGGGGTGCTGGAGATTGAATTCAGGGCCTTCATTCTAAGCTACATCACCAGTCTTTTAAAAATATTTTTATTCTGAGACAGAGTCTGGCTAAGTTGCCCAGGTTAATCTTTAATTTGCAGTCTGCTGACCTCGGCCTCCCCACATAGCCAGGATTATAAGCATGCACACTGACACCCAGCAATTCTATCCTTTTTAGGTCTTCCTAGGTTTTTAATAGTCCACTGTATGAGAGAGATACGTGTATACCCATGTATAGCAGCACAACTAACAATAGCTAAAATGTAGAAGAAACCGAAATACTCATCAACAGACCAATGGATACACAAATCGTGGTATATGTACACAGTGGACTACTACTCATCTATAAGGACAGATAGTTTTGAGGCTTTTGTAGGTAAATGGAGGCAACTTGAGACCATCATGTTCAGTGAAGTGAGTGAGACCGAGAAGGTTAAGTATAGAATGGTTTCTCTAATATGAGAAACCCGGATCACAGTCTTTTCATAGAACTAAATGGGGGGTAGTGGGAACTAGTGAGGAGGGAGAGGGTGTAGGAGGGTCAAAAAGGGAGCGGGAAAGGATCTGTAATTTGGATGCAATACATATGTGCACAAAATACTCAAGTTCAATGTAAACAATTTGTATCAATAAAATGGGGAAAAATAAAAACATTAACAAAAATAGTCCATTGTATGAATAGACCACATTCTGGTTGCATATTCAACTGTTCATGACCCTTGGGTGACCTCCACCTTTTGTCTATTGTGAATGATACCTCTATGATCATAGGCGTGCAAATATCTCCTCGAGACCTCACTTTTGGTTGTCTCAGAGGATACATACTTATCTTTTGAGGATGTAATTCCAAAAATGAAAGCCAGGCATGGTGGCACATGCCTGTATTGCCAGCATGCAGGAGGCAAGAGGATTGCTGTGAGTTCGAGGCCAGCTGGGCTACATAGTAAGTTCAGAACTAGCCTGGCCTGGTGAAGGGAGATCATGTTTCAAAAAAAAAAAAAAAAAAAGTGAAATTGCTGGCCCACATGGTATTTCTATATTTATTTAATTTTTTGAGATAATTTCTCACCACATTGCCCCTAGCTGGCCTTGAGTTGTGGACATCCTGGCTCCACCTCCCGAGTGCTGGGATTGTGGACGTGCACCACCGTGCCTGGCTTGCTCTGCACTTATGTCCAGGCATGAAATAACCCGGTGGAAGGTCTGAAAATATTCTACCTTTGGATTATAAAGTAGGTGTCAAGTGGCAAGGGCCAGAGCTGAGGACCTCCTTCAAGCTGGAGTGACGTAGGCCTCCTGTAGAAACCCTTAAAGATTTAGATGAACATCATGGGACAGGTGTGGTCATCAGAAGCATTGGGGTCACTCCTCTCTGGGTGATCTAGAGGGACACTGATAAGGGTTTCAGGGACAACCCAGAGTCCCCTGCCCATGACCTGGGCAATTGAGTGCCCAATTCCTGACCAGTGGAAACTCTCAGTTTGGCTTTTCGTCCTGCCCTGTCTGGCTTAGCTGGCACCAGCAGCTACAAAGAATACCCTGGTACACGTGGGGGTGAGTCTCACGCCCTTATGAGGCCAGCTGATGATGGGAACAACTTCCCCTCACGCTATGCATTGTTGGCCATCTCTGTGGTGGGCAACTACTCTATCTCACTGTGCTGTGGGCCTCATAAGACCAGAGCTGCCCCTGCTTTCCATAGGACCCATAGATTCTGTCCCACCGAGGCAAGGGCAGCCATCAGCTTCATTCTGGGTGGTCGCAAGTGGCTTCAGCCTTCTCTACAGCTCTGGTGGGAGGTGCTAATATCTAGTCACCTCTCACCTGGGTTCCTGTTATTACAGAGCTGTGGCCCAGTGGGGTCTTGAGGCTGGCCTGTGGGCAGAGCTGCTATGTGGTACATAGACAGCAGAACCTGAGTTCTCTGTCCTGTACTGTCCCTTACAGGAAAATAGATTCTAGACCTCCCTGCTTATCTCTTGCAGGGTCCAGGCAGGTCAGTAGGCTTCCAATTGTTGGTGTTGACAAGGCTTCCTCCTGCCTCGTTGTGTGACTGGACTGGGCTCTTGGGTCTGTGTTCCTTACTCTTACCCACTCTGCCAGCACAGAGACACTACTGGGGACTCTGCCTGCTTTACCTCAGAGTTGAGAGTTTCTTGGTGAGGCAGCTGCTGACTGGTTGACTGGGGAGTGTCCTCAGCCCCCAGCGTTCCTTAAGCTAAGAAGGCACCAACAAGACCCCAGCAAAGCTGTAGGTGTACAGACCGATTAACAGGGCTTGAGGAGCCATTTTTGCTCAGGAGGCTCTTAGAAAATTGTTTGTCAATCATCGCTCACTTCCCGTGGTGCAAAATCTAGGGCAGACACAGGCCCAGGGGATTCTGTGACCAGGATGACAGCACAGTGGCTAGGAAGATGATGGGCAGGGAACTTCTTCAGCCCCTACGCCAACAATCCTTGTGCAGGAGATCCCACGCATCCCTCGGACCTGGCCTCAGCCATGCATGTACATCCTGGCTGTTCCTTTGAGCTTAATGTTCCCAACAATTTCCCTGGCCCAGGAATTGAGCCAACACAAGCCTCTGAACCCAGGACAACATGGATTGAGACATGGGAGAGAGAAAAGTGTGTAGAAAGGGGCAAAACATGTTGGATAGGTGCATGGATGTGTGAATGTGTGTTTGTGAGGGGAGAGAGAGAGAGAGAGAGAGAGAGAGAGAGAGAGAGAGAGAGATCCCAAAGGGAATGAAAGAATGGCAGATAGTGGAGACATGGACATGTAAACACATAGCTGTGTGATGTTTGGGTGGACAACACTGACAGCAGCCACTGACCCATGTTAACTTTCTCGGCACTTTATGTGGCAGATCATTTTGTCCTCAGTGAAGCTCTTGCAGGTGGCACTGGTATTGTTCCCAGTTATGGAGGCAGAACATGACATGCAGAGTGGGTGGTTAACAGCCTTTGTCAGGGTCACACCGTTCTTAGGTGAAGGGGGCTCTGGAACTCACAGAAATTCAAGGTCACACAGGCCCTGGAGATCGGATGGACCCACAGACAGAATTAAAGTTGGGCCTACAAATGATTCAAAAGCCCAGATATATCCATCCCCAAGTGCACGGAGGTAGAGAAGGCCCTCACAGGCGCACTGGTCAGCAAGCGGGGTAAGGTTTTTGGACCCACAGAGAGGCTCATGGCATAGAACCCAAAGACAGACACACAGGATCAAATGGTACTGTGATCAGGACACCAGTGTAGTAGCTGGGAAAAGGCTAGATGGGGGCCTTCTCTAGTCCATCCCCGTGCATCCAGCTCTGTACACCTAGGCCACGGATAGTGGGAATAACTAGACAGGGTCAAATCTGGGTCACTTGCAACCACCTAAGCCAGCAAGAAACAGGACTGTGGGTGTGACTGTGGGCAACCGAAAGACGTGAAGAATCTACTTAGGCCAGCGAGCTCCCACTGCTACACCTCTTGACCTGGGAGCCATGGATTCAAAGAACGTTCCCTGTGGGCAGCAGAACAGGTGGATCCCACTTCTTAAATTCTCCAAGACAGTGGGTTGTATGTAGGTGTTCTGTTTTGACCCCGAGGTCCCTTTGTGAAGTGTGGTGTCGAGGCAGGGGTCTCCCAATCATGAGCCTTTGACTGGGTCTAGCTCCAGAGAGGACAAGTGAGGAGGGTGAAGCCAAGGAGGCTGAGCAGGACAGCCACATTATGTGAGAGAGGCAGCATAATCCCTGGGTCAGGTGGGCTCCAGACCCTCAAAGGCCCCCTGAGCCCTGCCTGCAACTCCAGGCCCATCCTCCTATCCTGCTTAGAATGGAGCCTGCAGGACAGCGCAGGTGGAGGCCGGGACACCTCAGACCTGAAGGAGATGGGTCGCAAGCACTTATCCCCCATGGGTGGTTTGGACACACTGCAGCAGGTGGAGGAGAGAAAGGCAGGAGAGTGAGTCCTGCCGGATATACTTCTGGACCACCACCCAACCCACATGCCCTGCGTGAATTAAGGTAAGGAGCAAGGGAGGAGGAGGGGCACCCTGGGCTCTAGCTAAGTGCGGGCAGCCACACCAGTGCTTCTTGCTCCTCACCTGCCAGTGCCAGCTCAAGGGCTGGGTGGCAGCCGAGGCATCTCTGCTCGTCGCCATCTCACTGGAGGTGTGAGTGCCTAAGAACGTGTGGCCCCTGTGGAACCAAGACTTATTCTTTTCTCTGGTGGGTCTGTGGTCTTGACACAATGCCCAGGACTTCCACCAAGATGCTAGCAAAGGGGACTCACTTCTTCTGGTCACCTGGGGACTGAGACGCCTTTTTAGACTTTGGCTTTGAGAAAGCACCTGTGTGCACCTGTGTGTTGGTGTGTAGCACCTACCTGCGCACATGTGCCTATGTGTTTGAACATGTGAGAGCGGGATCCCACACACACCTGTACCTCCAGGGAGGAGCCTGTGGGTGGATGGCAGTGCTGCTCACTGTACGCAGGAAGGGCACTATTCTGCTCCCACGGGGCCTCATGCCAGCACTCCTCACCTTCCTTGTCTTGTCTTGTGACCTGGCCATGACCCTAGGTTGTCTGGCTGCCTTGCCTTCTCAGCACCTGCCAGGGTCACATCTGAGTCCTACCATTCCTCTTGCCCAAGGGAGCTTCTACTTTCCTCGAGGGTTAAGGATATCCCTGCCAGACAGGGTCTTATGTCTCCCTTTAATCCACTGGGTCATCACTTTCCCGACGTGGTATCCTGACCCTTCCTTGTCCAGTCCTGTGTGATGATAGCCTTTCGCTCGCCAGCTGCTGTCCTTTCCCAGCAACTCATGACTCTTACCAGGAGGTCAAAGCCTTGGCCTGACCTTCCTGATCTGAAGTCAGGAAGCTGGAGCCTCTTCCAAGGCCACCCACTGTCCTGGAGTCCCAGCAAGCCTTGTCTGAAGAGGTTACGTGGAGTGAAAGAGCCAGAGGTTACTGTACTGGTTCCCCAGGAGGGAGACTCATCCAGAAACCTGATTCCTGTGGAGAGGGACTACAGGAGGGGAACTCAGAACAGTCAGGGTCCCAGGACAGATCCTAGGTGAAGAATCAGTCTGTGGTCTGCGCTAGAGGGGACCGAGGGAGAGGCCTGTGTACAGTAGGGGGCGCCCAAACGCCTGCTGGGCTCTGGGGCAGTGGGCAGGGCGGGGCTCCACTGGTTGGGCAAGGCGGGAGCGAGAGTGGATTGGAGGTCAGCCTCTTCCAGGAGCAACTGGCGGACAGCAGGGGGAGCTGGGAGCCTGGCTGATCCCACCCCTTACCTCCAAGCGCATCGGATGACAGGGGGGAGCTGAGAAAGCTCTGAAGACACACAGGGTGGATTCTGAGCCTTCCACATCCAACTCAGGTCTGGGACTCAGCTGCAGTCAACTGGGCAGGTAGAGAGGAGTGCCCAGGCCGGGCACAACTGAGCAAGGACCAAGACAGGACACTGCAGGCTTGGGGAGCCAGCCTCTCCCCTGGAGCTACAGAAAGCCCCTCTGTGGCCAAGGTGGGGGACAGGGATCTTGACAGACCTCACTCTTTTCTGACCCTTTGAGCTCACCAGCTTACACAACGAGCTGAAGTGAGTCACCATGAACTCCTGCCTAGATCCTGTACAGCAGCAGGAGGGAGGCAGGGTTGCCACACACCAAGACTAGAGCACAGGCAGTTTAATGACATAGAAAGCAAACTAAGGCAGGATAGCAGAACAGAATGAGACAAATGGGGAGACCTGACCTCTGAGTCCTAGGACAGAGGGGTCCCACAGCGCAGGCACCAGTGCCCTCCTCCTACCCGGAGATACCCCAGACAATGCCAACCAACCTCCGTCAAGGCAGCAGGGACGGTCCTGTCCCATGCAGAGGGCACAGGCAGCCCTTTGACACTGAGATCGTGTGGACAGCCCTCTTACACTCAGAGCAGGTGCATGGCATCCGTGTGCTCACCCTCCACAGACTTGGAGAGATTAGGCCAGTCCTATCTCACACATTCTGCAGGGCAGAGGCCCAGCTCCTTGCTCACACTGGGGCTTCAGGTGTCCTGTGAGCTACATGGGAATTTCTTAGGGAAGAAAAGGGTTGCATCCTTATGTCGGCCTACCTCTGACTTCCAGGGAGCAGGAGGAGACAAGAGAGGCAAAGCCACTGGCAAAGTGAACAAGGGCAGGAGCCGGAAACCCACAGCCCATGGGCCCATTCAGCACGGAGGTCCTCATCAGGGTTAGAGAATTGCAGTGGTCTGTGGCACCAGAGGTGAGACCCCACTGTCTTCCATTGCCCTCTCTGGTCTGGGTCCGTGTAAGAACTGATGCTGACCATCTGCAAACAGGTTGCCCCCTGCCTCTGTGAGTGGGTCAGGCAGCCAGTCGGTGGGGAGCTGGGGCAGCCTGGTCAGGAAATGGCAGCTGTGGTGGGGAGATCCAGAACATGCTTCTCACCCTGTGCATACAGTTATCCCTGCTGGCAGCCGATGAGGGACATGTTCTGTCACTCCAGCACCCCCTTGGGGAGAGGGCTGTGTATTCATAGGGAGGGCTTTGATAGCATGCCCCCAAACTGAGGGTCTTTGCTCTCCCTCCATATCCGCCCTCCTCTTGGTCAATCCCACGCCTGCACTAGCCTGGTGCTAGTGCCAGCAAGACTAGGGTTTGCATTGGCTTTCAGCCAAACCTTGGAATGTGCCTGCTGGCTGCACAGCGGCTGTTCCTGGAACAGGGGTGACAATGCACAGACTGTCTCTGAGATGGGGGTGGACAGGACACAGACTGCCCAGAGCCAAGTATGAATAGGGCACAGAGACAGCGACAGGATCAGTGGGCTCGCTGGCCCTGAGATACCCTGGATGGGCATGAGGCACCCAGAGATACAGTAGAGCTTGGAAGTGGCCTCAGTAGCTCCAATCCAGGACGCAGGTCCATCTGAGGCCCTGGTAAGTGGAGTCACAAGTACACCTAATTCAGCACTTAGAGTTGGGTACAAGCTAATGTACCCTGATTCAAGATGAGTACCTGAATGTTCACAAATAACATGTCCCCTAGGTGCTTGGACCTGGCAGGCACAGCACACACATGTCCACAGTTATGAGGTGTATGGCATCCCAACTCTTGGCTCATACCCGTCAGATGCACCTGGGATGGTGGAATTTCAGATCTCTTCAGGAGGAACACAGCCCAGAGGCTTGGAAGATGAGGCCACCTGCCTGGCACCAGGTGTGAGTGGGACAGGGCTGACTGGATTGATGCTGCCGCGATGCCACTGTGACAAATGGGCAGAAGATATCCAAAGATGCAGTGGAGCTTGGAATCAGCCCTGAGGCCCTTGCCCTCGAATGTGGCCTACATGAGAGGCAGGCAGTGGGTGGAGGCTGCCAAGACCCTGATGAATGGCCGCACACTGTCCAAATACTGCAGGGCAGGGAAGGTGGAGCAAAGGGAAGGAATGGGGACTTGGAGTCTGGCGCATGTCAGCCAGCACTCTGAGACTGCGCAGATGACGAGACGGGCCTGCCAGAGACCCCAGAACTGGCCCTGAGTGATGTCTGGAAGCCCTTGTTACCCAGATGTTTGGGTATGTGAGGAACAAGCTGCCAGACACAGGGGAGAGCAAGAACTAGAACCCTGGACTGAGCGACAGAGTCTCTGGGAAGGGTGCAGGCTGCAGCCAGGCCAGGGGTATGAGGATCAGTGGTCACTCATTCAGTAGGAAGTTGTGGTAGCCAGACACTCAGGGATAGTCCCAGACGGGTAAGGTCAAGGGGCAAGGCTGTGCCCAGCCTCAGGTGACCACACGTACTGGCACAGATATCTGCACTTGCTCAGCTTACCAAGGATTCAGGACACACATCACACAGGTGTCTGGATGGCAAGATACCAGCTGGAGACTGGGTAGCCGGAACTTCAGATGGAAAATGTGAGACAGACGAGTCTCCCAGGGGATACACAGCTCCCAGATGTTCACAAGCAGGGGACCACATACCCAGTGTACATCTATCTGGTATTCAGTGAGAAGAGCTCAGGCATCAGATATACCAAGGGAAGGTGACAGAAAAGCCACCAGATTCTCTAACAATTGAGTACAAGCCACGGAGCCAAGTGTGAACACTTGAAGGACCCAGGCAGCCATGATAAAGTCACCAAGGATAACATGAATGGGCCACTCAGCTGGAGTTCTGGGACCCAGGTGCTCAGACGAATAGGTTGTGGTAACCAGATACTCAAATTGGTGGGTTTGGGATCCAGACATTCAGACTAATGGGATAAGAGGAGGAGATACCCAGGCTTATGGGGTGTAGGACTACACATTCAGGGGTCCAGACACTCAGAATAATACTGACCAGAGCCCCAGACACTCAGAAGAATGTAATGTAGCATCCTGGGCCTACGAGGCCCAGGGATTCCACCATCATTCCAGGGGTGGGGGTCAGCTCATCTGGACACAGGTACAGATGGAGACACCTGAGTGGCTTGGGGTGGACAGGCAGCCCAGCTCACGAATGAATGGCACATAGACAGCCCAGACAAGGATGAATGGGGCTCACTCAGCAGCGCAATGGCTGGGGCGCAGCGCGTCCAAAACCACAGGAACGAGGCCCTGGCTCCCCGGCCCTGGGCCCAGATGCAGGCCATGTCAATGGGGGATTCAGCAGATCCAACATTTTGGGTATGTGCTGTCTAGGACCTTGATGGCCACAGAACAGAGAGTTCCTGTTTCCAGACTCACAGGGAGCAGGTCACCTAGACTGCACATATAGTCAGCTGATGAGGACGCATACCCAGGGTTTTTGCAACTGTAGGGTAGAAACACTGACTCCAGGAATCTGTCAGATGAAAATAGACACCAAAACAAGGCGAAAGGGATTCACACAAGACACAGCAAATGAAGCCCTGCAGCCCAGAACCTTGAAGCCGCTAGGAGATACAGTGAATATGTAGGAGGCATAGAGGCTTCCAGCCACTCAGTGAGTGCATGCCATACAGTAGATGACAGGGTGTGTGCCCCCACACTTTCAGAGGAATAGGGACATTCACTCAGACACTCCAAGCAATAGAGCCCACGTCCCTGAAAACCAAATGCAGATTCTCAGGAAGGTTCTGTATCTGAGGAACCCACACTGAGGTTGGGGTGCAAGTGCCCACTGATCAAATAACAGGGCACAGACTGACCTGAACCCTAAATGGGGGAACAAATTCTCTAGATGTTTGGGTGATGGGATAGAGCACCCCCAGATGCTTTGGTGAAGGGATTGTAGCCTCTCTAGATATCTAGGCGATGAGGTAAAAGTTCCCTTGGTGGCGTGTGATGGGGCACATCCTTCCTGGATATAAAGGCGTGAGGTACAGCCTCGCTGATGCTCAGGTAGTGGGTGCAGCTTCCCTGGGTATCAGGAGGTGAGGGATGCATTCCCTTCATGCTTAATGATGGCATACAGCCTCCCTGGATGTTCAGGTGACGGGAAACATCCTTTCTGTATGCCCAGATGAGGGGGTAAAACCTTCCTGGATAGTATATACTCACTCTATGAGTACACAAGCTCGGATGCCCAGGTAAGGAGGTAAAACTTCTCTAGATACTCAGGTGAGAGGGTATTGTCTCTCTAGATGCCTAAACGGTGGAGCGTAACTATCCTGGATGCCCGGGTGATGTGTTTAGTGTCCTTGGATTTTAAATGATGACATACTGTCCCTGGATGCCCAGGTGATGGGATACTTTCTTCAGTCTCCCAGGTGATCAGACACAGAGTCCCAGGATATTTGGGTGACATGTCATATCCCCAGGATAAAAGGTATAGCCTCCCTGAACACCTAGTGATGGGTTCAGGCTCATTGAACTTCAGATGATGGGTACATTTTCCCTGGCTGTCCAGGTGATGGATGGGTTCTAGCCAGGTGATGGGGTCCAGTATCTCTAGGTGCCCAGGTAACAGAGTACAGTCTCCTTGGATGCCCTAGTGATGGGACAAGTGATTTGATACAGCCGAGGTGATGGGTTCTAGCCTCTCTGGATACCCAGATGATGGAGTATAATCTCCTTGGATTCTCAGGTGATAAGGTATAGCCTTCCTAGGTACCAGGTGATGGGTACATGTTCCCTTGGTGCTTGAATGATGAGTTATATCCTCCTGGAATGTTCGTGCAATAGGATACAGCCTCCCTGGATACCCAGGTGATGGGGTACAGCCTCCTTGGAAACTAGTGAGATGAGGGAAATCGGGTTCTTGGATGACTGGATTCAGGTTTCCTCAGATACTCGATCGGTATTGTGAAACTGCAGCTTCCCCAGGGGAAAGGTGTATAGGTAGTCTAAGTAAAAGGTGAGTGGGTCACGTGCAGGTTGGGACACATAACAGGCACAGAGCACCCAAACAACCGAGAACTGTAGCAAGCCTTTGCTTCCTAGGCCCTGGTGAAGGGGGTGCCCCCACTGGATAGAGTGCACAGTGGGTCAGTCAGCACAGAGAGAACGCAGCTGACCCAGCACGTCTCACAAATCCATGCCAGGATGTCAGGTCTCCCTGGCCAGTGACTGCTGTGTGTTCCAACCTCAAACATTCCCCAGGCACCCTCAAAGGAAGCATCCGCATCCAGGAACCCTGCCAGGGTCTCTATAGGGCTGCTGACTGCCAAGGCCCTGAGTGGCTGGCCATGAGGCTGGCCGCAGGCTGCCAGTTCTGTTTGGTTTTCTCCTTCCTGCCCAGGAACCTCAGCCGCCGTCTCGCCGTGGAGGCGCCCTTCTGCTGGGGAGGGACAAAGCTCCTACACAGCCAGGCCGGAGGAGCCACTCATGGGACACAGCTCAGCTGCACTTTGGGGCCTGTGTGTCCCCCAAAGCGTAGATGCCTGCTTGCTGAGATGTCTTGCTGGCCCTGACTGTATTCCTGACATCTCTGGTTTTAGCTCTAAATTCTTTTGTCACCAGCTAGATCAGACCTGGGGATAGATCCATGCTTGTATATGGGGGTGGTACATGCCTGGAGCCACTTGCATACTGCCCAAGTACACATGTAGCCTATATATCCCAAATGTCCCACAGTTGGCCCCCCAAACTCCCTCTAGCCCCAGACGTCTCAGCCCCATAGACCTGGATCCAGAGCAAAGTGTTCTTCTGTTAAGCATTAACCAGTTTGCAGGTAAGGAATTTGGTGAGACACCCTGGCCTGGGCCCTGAAGTGACCAGACCAGATCGGCTGGCTGGAGCACAGTGGGGGAGCTGAGCTGGCCAATACCGGCCAGGCTGAGGTGAAAGGACTAGTACTACGATTAGACACAACAAGGACTTGGTCTACCTGCTCACAGACCACATGATTGAGGCTGCTCTTGGGGAAACCAGCAATGAAGAGATTGAAAGCTTAGCTAGAGAGTACAACACAGACAGTAGTTTCTGGAATGTTTTTGGGGCCCAGAAACCCAGGTGTCAGCAGGACTAAGCAGGCCTACAGAGTGCCTATGAACGTAATGCAGGATTGCTCAGGGCAGCCCTGACCAGAGTGCCTGCAGCTCCAACCTTCTTGCTCCCACCTTCTTATGCCTGGTTCTGACAGAGCTACTGGTGCCAGGAAGCCTTCTTTGGCCAGGCATCCATGACTCAGATGCCTGTGTGGTGTGCTGAGCTGTTCACTAAGGTCACTCAGTTAGTCTTGTCACCCCTCTGGTAAAGCCTGGTAGAGCTCAGAACACCTCCCCGAAAGCCTTGGAGATAGGCTGGAGCTCAGACACCGGGCTTCAGAGCTTTGGGGTGACCTTCCTCCCCAGGGTAGTTTCCTGGTTCCCGAGGGCCAGTAGTTCTGGTCATGAGGTGGGGCTCCCCAAAGCCCAGCCTCCCACACCCTCTCTTTGCCACTGAGATGCTTCTAATCACTAGAGATAGAGCAAACACTGGCTCTGGCTTTGGCACCTGAGAACTGCCCCAGGGAACCAGCCTTTTGGTGGCCAGGATCTGAGAGCAAGGCCTGAGGTCTGCTGGTCAGTGCAGCAGTGGGTGTCAGGTGAGAGATTGAACTCCCGGTGGGTAGGGCATCACTCCTGAACTGGGGGGTCTGCTCTGTTGGAGGAAGGGCCCACAGAAATCCATTCCCACTGAAGGCCAGTCCTGCTCGGTTAGACCACCAATGGAGCGAACTAGTTAGCAGGACTGACTTGGATGTACTAAGTCCACAGGCTGGGTAGACAGAGAAGTATGAGGTGCCTGGTTATAACTGGATTCCTCAAAGGGAGGTGTCACAGGGTGCAACCCGGCACAAAATTGTGTGGCTGGAGGAGCCACAGAAATCCTTCTGGAGAGAGGAGAGTCAGTTCTTGAGGGTTACATGGGACTAGGGGAAGGGGTTGAGGAAGCAGGGTGGGTGGCCGCTACAGGAACGAGCTGGGTACCTAGAAGCAGAGAGAAGATCTGGGTTCGCAGAACCACAGGGAGCCTTCAGGGAGGCCGTGGCTGCCTCAGGAAGGAAGCCTATCTATCTCCCTCTCGTAGGAAATCGATGCTGACACCAAAAGAGTTTTCTTCCACACGCTGTAGGAAATCTATCTACCAGCAAAGCTGACAGCAGGCAGGGTTGCTGCTTTCCTCAGGTGCGTGCTGTTGAACGACTGTGGAGTTTGGGGGGGGGGGGGGGGGGGGGGGGGGGGGGGGGGGGGGGGGGGGGGGGGGGGGGGGGGGGTGTTGGTGACGCCAAGGCTAGCGGGGTGGCAGCCGCCAGAGAGCCCCCTAAGTCTTATGTGCTGGGCTTGCGTACTTGTTCTGTTTCTGGCTTCTGGGCACTTTCCCAAGAAGCCCCAGTTGAGAAGCGAACGCTGCCTCTTAAGAGGGACCAGTGGGGCAGATAGCGCCACCTGGTGGCTGTGTGCACAAAACCATCACCACCACAGGACCTTGCGGTCCGGAGGGACCCTGCGTTCCTCAGGCCTTGGGATTTTCTGCGCCTGCCATATTGCCTCTAGGGGCCCAAGATGTTTCAGGGCCGGTTTCCAGGCAGCCCTTGGGGTTCCTGAAGACAGTCTCCCTAGGACTCCCGTAAATCACAGTACCAAATCCTGTTTCCAGGGCCACCCCACCTGCTCTAGATGTCTGAAGGAGGGCATGTGCGCACTTGTGCGTGCACAGATGGAGGCTGTATTCATAATATATTTTGATTTTCAAGCAAGAACTCCAGAGAAATGCTTGTAGGCTCCAGCGTTTCAAAGCAGGAGTGACTTTAAACCCACGCGGGCAGCTGATCTGTGTGGGTGATTCTGCCCTAGGGACCCACTCCACCAGCTGCCAAGGGCAGAGAAGAAAAAGGGCTGCAAATGCCGAGGCTGGAGAGACCTGCACGCTTGTGGCACACCCTTCACCACCTCTATCTGCAGGGGCCTCGTCCAGGGACAAGTCCCAAAATAAATTGTGGACCATCTACATGATTTGCAGGACTCAGCACAGAATGACAATGACTGTCTTTTGTTTTTAAAAAATGAAGAATTTCCAGAGACAATAGCAGGCATTAAACCCAGCGTTGGCCTCTCTCTGTGGGGCTGGGGCACAAGACACAGCCTGAGAAGCAAGCCCTACACCCCATGGCACGCCTAACACACTCAGGCCTGACCCCTCTGCCTGGGGCCATGTTGGCTGGCCTCAGAGTCAAGTAATTGGCGTCCAGCCTCAGTCTATTGATTGGAAACCTCATGGGCCCCTCCAGGGAGGCAGCTGCCTCCTTCTGTGATTACCCATTGGGAAGTGGTGGGGGTCATTGCCAGAACCACAATGGAGTCCCTTTCTTCTCACCTGTGCTGTGTGCCAGGCTAGGAGAGGCAGAGGTGAAGACACCTATCTCATCTACTGGTCATTCTTGGGAGTGAGGGGTGGTCTTGGCTGGGTTATAGGCTCTTGTGGCAGATCGGAAGGTAGGAACCCAGATTCCTGGATGCCTTGGGGGAAGGGAGAGGGACTCCTGACTGCTTGGGGTGGCCACAGAGGAAGGGCTGAGCCTAAGACCTTCCCCTGGGCCTGGGGTCCCCTCAGCTGGGAACCCTGCCTTCCCTGCTCAAGGCGGGAAAGGAGCCAGCCTAGCCAGGTATGCTCCTTCCCAGGCCAAAGCAGGTGGGGTACAGGGGCCAGAGCAGCTGTGCACACCCACCCTGCTTCCCACCCACAGGTGAAAGGTGGCTGGCAGGGCAGGGAGGTAGGCAAGTCTGGACAGGTGGCTGAGTCAATTAGGAAGAATGCTCTGGCCGCTCCCAGCTCTACCCTACCCTGCCTGCCCTCACCTCACCCTGATCCCCAGGCACTGCTGGCCCCGTGCCTGTCCACGCCAACAGCCTACCTTTAGTCTAGGCTTGCTCAAAGGAGCACTCACCCATATCCAGCATGTTCCTGGACCCCCGTATCCCTTCCTTCTGACCACATAGAACCTTATCCTCTCAGCCCCAAATGACTCTGGTACTTTGGGCCACAGTAAACAGGTCCATCCTGAGCATTCTTGCAAACTGTGGTGGACCCCTGGCAGGGGGGTCACAAGATGAACCATCATGAGAGGAGACTTACGATGAGATTGGCCCTAGGAACGGCCAGGGCCTGGGAGAAAAGGGAAGGGAAGGAGGGACTTCCTGGAAGAAGGCTTCCTTTTGCAAAAGGAGGGGCGCTTTGTGGGCAAGGGCCAGCAAGGGCAGAGACTAGGCTGCCCAAGCCTGGCCTGAGTGGCTGGGGCTCAGGGGTAGGGGGAGGTGGTCAGAAGGCTGGATCTGTGGCAGCCAAGCTGGTGTTTTGGCCAAACCAAGCGCCTCCCTCCCTTGGTTTATGCAGAACCCTTGGCCCAGCCACCCCGGACTGCCTCATAGCCCAAGCAGACCCAGCACTGGCTACTGCTGGGAAGATGGGGAAGTAGGCAAGGGCCTGGGAGCCCATTCCCCCTGTGATCTGATCTCTACATCTATCTTCAAGCCAACAGGGAGGGAGGATGGGGTACCTACCAGACTCCAACAGTACCTTGACCCCAGCTGGCACCACAGCCGTGACTGGACTTATCCCAGACCTCATCACCAGGATCCCCTGTGAGTGGTGGGACCCTGAGAGGGGTGTGGGGATGGCCCAGTTGGGTGGGGGAAAGAGGTCGTCCACAGGGGATTCTCAGCCTCCTGTGCCCCTACTCCAGGGCCCCGCTGGGTGCTCATTGTTGCTGCCCTTGCTGCTGGCGTCCTCGCCATCTCCTGTCTGCTCTGTGCTATTTGCTGCTGTTGCCGCCGCCACCGACGCCGTAGGAAGAAGCAGCCCCAGGACAAGGAGGCTGTGAGCCTGGGCAGTGCTCGCAGCAGTACCACCACCCACCTGGTGAGGAGCAGCCCAGGCTGGCTCAGAGAGGGCAATACACAGTTCAGCCTCCGGAGCTCAGGGCAGCCAGGGTACTCGGGAGCAAACTCATCCCTTGGCACGTTCTGATCTATTCAGAGGACCTTCCTAGCAAGGGAAGAGGATGAGCCAAGGTGAGGGGAAAGAATGCAGAAGAGGGACAACAAATGTCGGTTCACGGATCTGAGCCGCAGCAGATTCTTGAGGAAAGCAGCAGTACAACAGTTGCTGTGCGTGCTGCGTGCGTGCGTGCGTGCGTGTGTGTGCGCGGTGGGAGGGTCTAGTTAGCTTCTCAGAGCTGAGCAGTTGATGTGAGCCCTCCTGGGGCCTGGCCTGGAGGTGGGTGGCTTGGCCCACCTCTTGGAATCACTGCTTGAGAGCCCCTGGCTCTAACAGGGCACATGCTCTCCCCTGCCTCTGCCCACCTCAGGTCCAGCCAGATATGGAGAACCTGAAGTCTGCCCTGGGGAGCCCTCAGCAGTGGGGGCGCCTGCAGCTCTCCCTGGAGTATGACTTTGGAAGCCAGGAGGTAGGAGGCCCCAGGACAAGCCTGGAGTTCTGCAGTTAATGATGGGTGGTGGGGTACAGGTGGTGGGAATAGTCTGAAGAGTTCTTTGGCTGAGCTTACCCCTGGGTCCTAGATCAGGGTGACCTTGAAGCAGGCAGCTGACCTGAAGGCCGAGGGCACAGCAGACTCCTATGCCCGTGTCAGCATCTCCACAGACGCCAGGCGCAGGCATGAGACAAAAGTGCACCGTGGTACACTCTGCCCTGTGTTTGAGGAGACCTGCTGTTTCCACGTGAGTCTAAGCCAGAGCAAGGTGGGGAGAGTAGAGGGGGTGGGGAGGCAGGGTCAGACGGTGGCTGCCTCGTCACCCATTCACAGGTCCTGCCCACGGAGCTGCCCAGCGCCACACTGCAGGTGCAGGTGCTGGACTTCAAGCGCTTCTCAGAGCATGAGCCACTGGGACAGCTGAGCCTGCCATTGAGTACTTTGGATCCGCAGCATGTCCTGGAGTGCTGGTACCAGCTAGGCCCGCCAGACACTGCCACGGTGAGGTTGCTGGCTGCCAGGCTGCAGCCTGGAAGGCAGAGCTTGCAGGGGCCTTGACCCTGTGCCACAGGGAAGACAGAGACCCAGGGTGGCAGTTATACAGCCCAGACTTCTGGGACAAGGATGAACCTCTCCACTGAAGCCCCTTGCTGCCCACAGCTCGAGCAGACAGGGGAGCTGTGCCTCTCACTGCGGTATGTGCCTAGCTCTGGCCACCTGACCGTGGTTGTGCTGGAGGCCCGAGGCCTGAACCTAGGGCCGGCAGGTAAGTGGCAAGCTTGCTCGTTCTGGTGAGGAGAGGGCTGAGACTTCATCAGCCTGCAAGCCTGGGGTACTTCGTTCATCTTCCCAGAGTCCTATGTGAAGGTCCAGCTCATGTTGAACCAGAAGAAGTGGAAAAAGAGGAAGACATCTACCAAAAAGAACAGCGCTGCCCCCTATTTCAACGAGGCCTTTACCTTCCTGGTGCCCTTCAGCCAGGTCCAGGTAGGCTGCTAGGTGAAGCGGGAGGGGTGGGGTGGGGTAGGACCTCAAACCGACCTCACCTCCCTCTCCCCTACACTGCCTTGAACCCATACAGAATGTGGACCTGGTGCTGGCTGTCTGGACCCGAGGACCGCAGCTACGGGCTGAGCCTGTGGGCAAGATACTGCTCAGCTCCCGAGCCTCTGGCCAACCCCTGCAGCATTGGGCAGACATGCTTGCCCATGCCCGGCGGCCCATCGCCCAGTGGCACCGCCTGCAGCCTGCCAGGGAGGTAGACCGCATCTTGGCCCTGCAGCCCCGACTGCGCCTACCAGTGCCTCGCTCCTGAAAACATCCTGGATGGATCTCAACTTCCCCAGGCACAGCCATAAGCATTCATCTAGGCCATGCAGGGGACTCTATAATAAAAGTCTTCTGCTCTATGTGTCCTGCTGGTGCTGCCGAAACACTTATGCAGGATGGAGTTTTATTATCAGCCCTCTGATCCCACCAAGGCCAAGAAAGAGTCTCTTCTCTGGACTTACTGGTCTCTGACCAGGGGTGTCACCTTGATCTGACTCCTGGGTGGGAGTCTCTAAGAGCCATAGGTCCCCTCTAGGCCAATCTGGGAAAAGGAGAGAGGGGGGGACTGGGGATGGCATGAAAGGGGGAGCTGGCTCCAGCCCTGCAAAGACACAAGGTGCCGCTGGGGCTGTTACGGTAGGGACAGTGGATGGCGGGGAATCAGAATCTTTATCTGCGGGGACCAGCAGCACAAGGCCTCCTCTTACTTGAGCAGCAGGGGGCAGTAGATATCTTCAGAAACTGCCCTGGGGCCTTTGGGGGGCAGTCCTGGCCCAGGATGCACCTCCTAATCCCTGCACATCTGGATGGCTTTAGCGGCTTCAAGGCTCCAATTCTCCTGCATTTCATGTCTACTCTGATCCCCCACGGGCTGGGGAGTGGGCAGGGCTGGAGCCAAGTACCCCACTGCTCAGAGAAGGTGCCAAGTCATGGGCTGAGTGACTCTATAGGGTGGAGCTTGAAGAGATGAGTGAGGGGATAGGGCCCCAGCCCCAGTGAGAGGGTAATGTGAGACCCGCTTAGGTGGCCAGGGGCCCCACGGGTCAGAGAGAGGTTTTCGGGGCAGTGGTACCACTATCCTGGAGTTCATGGACATGTTCTGAGCTGCCTGTGCAAGGCACTCGGCGGCAAGGTGCTGCAGTAGGCCAGGAGGGGCCAAGCTGCTCGCTCTGGGGCCCATCCTGCTCCCTCTCCCACGTGGGAGGGCAGGGTCATGCAGAGGGGAGAACAGCCCCTTGGCCCTGATTGCTGTGCAGGGCCCAGGAGGGCAAGTTTGGGGATCTGAGTTCTTCCTGGAGCTGGCTCAGAGAGGAGGAGCATATGCCAGCTTTGCCAAAGAGCTGACATTGGGACAACGTAGGAACAGTCAACCCCAGGGTCTAGGTGGGGAGCAGATATCCAGTAAGCAGCAAAGGATCCGGGATCTGGAACGGTAGAATCAGATCAGGAGGGCGAATCTGACATTGACTAGGCAAGACAGGGCCTCTGCAGGGTGAGACTCCCATGGACGAGCCTTCCTCTCATGTTGATCTGGGTGTCCACCAAGGCTCAGAAGCAAACACTACACTGTCCTCAGCCTCCTTGCAAGAAAACAGAGGCATCTCGGCATCGTCACCGAGCCCTAAATAGAGCAGCCCAACCACAGCACGTCCTCCCCTCCAAGACTTCTTGGACAGGACAGCAGCACGCGGCCAGTGGCAAGTGCCTGGGCTGGGCCAAGCCAGGCGGTCTGGGCAGGTGGGGAGGTCTCTCTGGCTCTCTGTGCCCCCATTGGTCTGAGGAGGACTCCATGCCCTTTCTGAGCAGGGGCCCAGCCAGGGGGAGGCCATTTATACCCCTCCCCCTGGGCCCACCAGCCCAACTCACCACTGCCGGCCTGACCTCGCTCCCAGTCCTGCTGCCCAGACTCTAGGTGAGGCCCAGCCTGGCCTACAGAGGCCAGGGCACAGGGCACTCTCAAGCTAGCTTGCTGGAGGACTTACTGGGGCAGGGGCTTTGGGGCAGGGATCTGCTGCCAGTGACTCTCTCTGGGGGCTTCTGTGGAGCTAAAAGTGAGAAGTGACAGCTTGGGGAGGCAACTAGAATATGGCAAAGGTCTCAAACAGACCTCTGATGACCATATGTAGACTCCAGGACACTGGCTACAGAGTTTACCAGTCAGGCCAGCCAGGACCTGAGACCCCAGGCCACAACGGGGAACGTTTTCTTGCATGTATTTCGATCTGAGGCCAAAGGAGCAGAGTTAAAAATACCACCATGGCTCTGGCAGCCACCTGTGTTAGCCCTTCCCCCCCTCCCTCAGAGACAGCTGCAGCTCCTCGCCCTGCCTTGGACATTTCGGGAACACTCTCCCCTCTTCTCATCCCAGGGAGTTCCTCCAAGATACTGCCCTCTAAGGAGGCTGGAGTCGGGGTGGGGTAGAAGGCGGCCATGAGCCCAAGGCCTATCGGCCATCTTTGCCTGCTGGATGCTGGCTTCCTGTGCATGGCCCCTGACACCTCTGCTCTCTCCCCACAGGTCCTAAGCTCGAGACCTCAGGATGGGGGAGTAAGTGGCATCCAGCAAAGGGTCCTGTCCTCTCTGCCCTCCTCTCACTGGGGTGGGGGTCCTGGCATCTCTCCAGCAGCAGCCCCTGGCCACCTTGGCCACTGTCCACCCCACCACCCCATTACTATTGGCTATTCCCTACCCATCATGTCCCTAACCTCTTTCTTCTTTCCCCTTCCCTACCCTGCCCTTCCTCCCGGGACAGTGAGGAGGTGAGTACCTGCTTGGTGACCTGAAACCTGGGGGGGATAAGACCCCTGAATCAATACAGGTCAGAGGGTAAAGCTTCAAAACTCTGAGGCCTGAGGAAGATACCCCTCAACATGAAAGTGCCCCACCCAGAGACACTGGTGATAGAGAGGAAGCAGCTACCCTGGTGCCTTATGAGGCAGGGGAAGCGGGGCTGGGGCTTGGTCATGGGGTGGGGGGGGGGGGGTCACTTCCTCTTCCTTATTTCTGCGTCTCGTGAACCTCTATCCTCCCAGTCCCTGCTGCTGCAGTCCCCGGTCCCCAACTCCATTGCTCTTTCTCAGTCCATGTTTCGCCTGGCCTGAGTAAAAGTGTTAAGCCTGAGCATTGTATTCTTGGAGAGGCCCCAGGCTGGGGAAATGAGGCCCGTAGGGGGACCAGAGCTTCCTTGGAGCCCAGGCTGAGCTCCTTGGTTCGGAGGAGCTCTGGAGATGGGCGAGACTTGAGCTTGCCTGATTGCTCCCCTCTGTACTCTGCAGAAACGCAACAGGGCCATTACGGCCCGGAGACAGCACCTGAAGGTAGGTGTGGCTGCAGGGGTGGTGTGGGCTTGGGGGTCGGAGCAGCCCCTCCTGGCTTGTGCTTATCTGCCTCCCCCCCACCCCCACCACAGAGTGTGATGCTCCAGATCGCTGCCACAGAACTGGAGAAAGAGGAGAGTCGCCGTGAGACGGAGAAGCAGAACTACCTATCTGAGCACTGTCCACCCTTGCACATCCCTGGCTCTATGGCTGAAGTTCAGGTACTGGCCACCCACAGCCAGCCTGACTGTGGCCTCAATTTCCCCATCCCACAGAGGGCATAGCATTTGGGGAAGCTGAGGCAGGAGGATCGCAAGTTCAAACCCAGCCTGGACAATCTAGTAACTTGGAGAAACTGTCTCAAAATCAAAAATTAAAAAAAAAAATGGATTGGGGATGTCGCTCAATCCCCAGTACCGAGAGAGAGAGAGAGAGAGAGAAAGAGAGAGAGAGAGAGAGAGACAGAGACAGAGACAGAGAGACAGAGACAGAGAGACGGTGCGGGGGTGCCTGCTGACTGTCCATTTGTGCCCTCCTCACCCCAGGAGCTCTGCAAACAACTGCATGCCAAGATTGATGTGGCTGAGGAAGAGAAGTACGACATGG
The DNA here is from genome assembly GCA_004027205.1 of Ctenodactylus gundi. Lineage (NCBI taxonomy): Eukaryota > Metazoa > Chordata > Mammalia > Rodentia > Ctenodactylidae > Ctenodactylus > Ctenodactylus gundi. The sequence continues at coordinate 138,464 of PVKB01002644.1, read as the reverse complement.
AGGTGAAGGTTCAGAAGAGCACCAAGGAGGTGAGTGGGGCTCAGGGCGGGAGCAGAGACCAGGCCAGGGCCTGCGGCGCGGGCTGATGAGACAGAGTCTAGCACTCACTGTACATGTCCCGTTCTGCAGCTGGAAGACATGAACCAGAAGCTGTTCGACCTGAGAGGCAAGTTCAAGAGACCGCCGCTGCGGAGAGTGCGCATGTCAGCCGACGCTATGCTGAAGGCGCTGCTGGGCTCCAAGCACAAGGTGTGCATGGACCTAAGGGCCAACCTGAAGCAGGTCAAGAAGGAGGATACCGAGAAGGTAGGCCCTGCCCCCTGTGGAGATAGGTCCTACCCCAGCGGAGGTAGGCCCCGCCCCCTGCAGGTGGCTTCTCTGATCCTTCCCTTGGTGGAGGGCACATGGGGTAGGTTCTGCTTTCCCATTTACAGCAGGGAAACTGGGTTGAGGGTGGTCTTGTGGGGGTGGCGTCGGGGCCTGCGACCTCTCTGGCCATCCCCAGGAGCGGGACCTCCGCGACGTGGGTGACTGGAGGAAGAACATCGAGGAGAAGTCTGGCATGGAGGGCCGCAAGAAGATGTTTGAGTCTGAGTCCTAGGCTGCATTGCCCCGCAGAATTTAGAAGAGCCCAACAACCCAGCGTGGGAGGCCCTGGCTTCATCTCAAAGGCCAATAAAGGATTTGAATCCCCATGACTGGTCTGGCCTGGTTCTGGAGCTATTAACTGTGGCCTCGATCAAGTGTGGCCCCCTTCAAGTGTGGACAACAGTGCTGGACAGTCTAGGAAGCAAAGGGGAGGGTGCTTGGAGAGGGAGAGCGAGCTCAGGAAGGCCTCACGGGAACCCACCCTGGGGCTGGAGGGTATAGCTGGCATCAGCTCCCAGGTGCTCTGGGTTTACTCCTGACAGGCCCAACACCATAAAACCTGGAGAAGGAAGGCCAGGAGGAACTCAATCACGAGTGAGCGGGAGTCCCCAAGATGAGTTCATCTGTCCTTCTGCATCCTTACCCAGAGAATAGCAGAGGCCCAGGCTGGCTGTAGTAGGAACATCCCCAGGGCACCAGCATCCCCCATTCCTCCCAGTTCCCATCTCTTCCTCGGGGTCCCACGTGAGGCCAGGAGTTAGAAGCCACCCCAGTTCCCTTGGCTGCTGTCCCTGTGTTCCGTGAACACCTTTCACAGCTTTCTAAAACAGGTGGCTGTGCTCAGCCTCCCTGTGTTCCTGTCTGCCTCTGCTCTGGCAGTGAGAACTGAACTGGGAGGGATGAGGCTGAGCCTGCGCAACTGACCTTGGTCCTCTTTGGCACTCCCCAAGACCAGCATAACTGGATCACAGGCCGGGCTCAACTTCAGACCCCAGACCTCCCACAAAGGTACATGGGAGCCGTCCTGAGTCAGCAGCCCTCCTGGGTGGCCTGTTCTCACCAAGCAGGGCTAGGAGCCACGTTTCAGTGTTAGGACCAAGGTGGAGCAGGCACAGCCTGACTCCATCTCAAGCTTCTCATCTTTGCTCAGGCCCAGGCCCTGACCCTGTCAAAGACAACATTCCCTGGCAAGACCTATTGCAGAAAGGCTGCAGTTCTCTCTTTTGAAAACATGCAGTGGGCTCTCGTAGGTTCCTGTGTGCAGATTTTCCGTGGAAAGCCCAGGTAGGACTGCCATCTAATACTCTGCTTTTGTCCTCCCATGGTCCCTGCATTTTGATCTGCCGAGGCCCACTTGTAGGAAGGGCAGCTGAAGGTTGGCCACGGCTGACGGACTTCACTGTGAGCATGTGCCCTGCCTGTTCCAGGTAGGCATAGTTGCTGGAACTTCTGAAGGCTTCTGAAGTCTTTTACACCTTGAGAATGCTGCAGCCGGAGCCCCTAGCCTTGTACCCCTCACCCAGCACACATCCTGCTCCTTCTACCTGTCTTTTTCCTCTGCTCTCAGGAAGCCAAGCGGCATGTTCGAGCATGGCAACCTGGAGCTGGGAGCTGCAAGTTGGAACAATATGATGAGGCCTGTACCCAGAGTTTAGGCACCTGCAGGCGATGACCCAGCCTAGGGTTGAGTGACCTGTAAGGAGATGTCTTAAAGTAATCCCGGGGAGGCCAAGTATGAGGGAAGCTGAGCCTGTGGACTCCAGGTGTGTCACCTGCAGAGCCAAGCAGGTGCACAAGACCACGACTTCGTGGAGCACACTATGGCCACAGCACTGAGTTATGGAACCATAGGGAGTCGAGTTGCTCTCCAGGGACCACGCTCACCAGGAACAACAGGGATAGACTCTATTCAAGGGCAAGGAACACCAGAGATACGTGGGACAAGAGGGAAAGCAGGATACAGTGAACCGTGTTCCCAACAGAAGTCAGCACCATCTGGTTTAAGTAGATATCCGTGGAAGAAATCATGAATATATATATGAAATACCAATATATTATATATTGGAAATACCAAACACAAAATTCTAGATTATTATCTGGGGTGAGGTAGAAGCAGGAGGGGTAGAAGCCTGCAAGTTAAGGCAGGTTTGAGGAATCTTATAATTTTTCAGCTGGATAGCGGATTTATGGGTGATTATAACCTTTTTCAATGAATGAATGAAAGAGGCCCATGCAACGAGACGGCAGACATGAAAGGTGCTGCTGTCTCGAGCCTGGCTCTCTCCCCTCTGCCTATACTATGCTTTGGCACCACTGGGGTGATTCTTAGTGTCCCAGTGGGAAGGACACCCATCAATCTAGCAGAGAAGATTCAAAGGAACAAGCCAGTGAAGCATGGGACAACGATTTTGAAGACGTATTATTACTCAGAATTTAACTCAGAGATCTCTGCAGGTCTGGGTCACTTTACCAACAAAAGGAGGAGGTGAATTGGCCATCCAGCCTCGAGCAGAAGACTTTACTCATATATATTGGGAAAAAAGTGAGCAAAAAATGCTTAGGAAATCACTTAAGATAACTCGCAAAAGCAGACTTGGAACTTACATAATGATTAATTAAGGTAACATAGAATACAAGTGGATAAGTAACAAAATTTCAAGGCAGAATGCTTTCTTACTGATCGTCTTCCTGACGGGCGTGTGAGAGCAGAGGAGGTGTGGGCCTATAGATCTGGTCTGAAATTGTTGCATCTTGTACAAGGTTGAAGTGGTAGTTTGATCTCAAGACAATGGGACAGGGCACAGCTCTAGTTAACAGTCCAGGTGGAGAATTAGCTCTTGTGTTTCCACACGTGAAGCCCAGCCCGTGGCCCATGGCAGTTCATTGCAGCTCTGCAGTTTAGGAAGACCTCAGCATATGAGGACAGGCAGCCGACGAGAAGGGTCTGGGCTGGAGGTGTGGATGGACCGCCCTTAGCAGAAGTGCTGAGTGACCACTGTGAGGGAGACAGAGACAGCTGAGGTGAGGGGATGAGCTGCATCTGCACCCAGGGATGCTGGGCCAGAGGTCAGGGAGAAGGACAGAGCTGCTGGCATCCCTCCTGACCTGTGCTGGGCAGTGGCCAGGGAGGGAGGAAGTGAAGGAGGCAGGTAAGGCCACACTTTTAAAACCGAGGCTGCTGAGGACTAAGGCAGAGAGGTGTAGGTAGGCAAGGCCTCAGATGCCCAGGAGATGGGGTGGGGATCTGGATGTCCAGGTGATTTCTGTTCACCACCCAGCAACTCGGAGCACCCAAAGCTCAATCAAGACCACGCCCCTGAAGCGGGGACCAGGCTTCTGGGCAACCTGGAGGCTGTGGGGTTGTACTGGGGATGCACAGAAGAGTCGGATGTCTTCGTAAGCATGGGTCAAAACAAATGGTGGGGAGCAGGTCACAGGACAAAGGCTGTTAGATCAAGTTTCAGTGTTGGCTATGTTGATGTTATTGGCTGTCTTGCAACCAGGTAAAAGAACAGTTCCATTTTTAAGAAATGGACTGTAAAGTCTAGAGGATGAAATTAGGAGGGAGGGAAGAGAGGAGGGAGGGAGAGCTAGACACAGAGGAACAGAGACCAATTCAGAGAAGAATACAGAAGTGTTTCTTTTTTCTCCATTATACATACATACATATGTGTGTGTGTGTGTGTGTGTGTGTGTGTGTGTGTGTGTATGTATATAAATAATACACAATGTTTATATTGAGCATATTTTTATGTACATATATATCATGTCAACTTCACAATTCCTCTCCCTACCCCCTTTTCCACCCTCCTGCCCCCTTCCTCATCCCCCTTGACTCACAATATCTCACCCATTTGATTCTACGATTTATTTGTGTTTCTGGATTTCTCATATTAGAGGAACCACGCTGTATTTAAACTTCTTCAGCACAGCCTGACGATCTCATTTACCTACAAAATTCTCAACTCTGTCTTTACGGAAGAGTAATACTCCATTGTGTATTTACCGCATTTTTGGACCCATTGGTCATTGAGGTATATTTTGGAATCTTCCACAATTAGCTGTTGTCAGTTGTGCTGCTATAAACATGGATATATGTGTGCTATGGTTTGGATCTTGAGTGTCCCAACAGTGTATTTTGAACTGTGTTATTAAGAGGTAGAGCCCAGCTGGAAGGGGAAGATGCTTGGGGTTTAACTTGGAAAAAATGTCAATTTGTTGATACTGAGGGGAAGGGAGCCCAGGGCAGAGATTTCACATGTTCGTTATTGACTTACAGGCTAGAAAATGGAAGAAGGGCACCCACCTTGGGCTTTGGGGTCCCCAGGCTAGCAGCTTGGGATAAAGAAGGAAGAAGAAACGTTGCTGCAGCTTCTTAGATGGAAAGGAAGGGAGATAAGGTTTTGCTCCTGTCTCACTTGCCTCTGTCTGCAATGGGGTGAGGAGTTTTCCAGGCATGAGCATTCACCATTGCTAGCTGCCCCAGGAACAGACTGAGACTTTCCGAAACTGTGAGCTAAAATAAATCTTTCCTCCCTTAAACTGTGCGTGCCAGATATTTTGTCCCAGCAATGAATAATTAAGGCACGTATCTGTGTTCTACATTGCTTTTAACTCTTTTGGAAAGATACCCAGAAGAGGTATTGCTGGGCCACTACTTATTTTCAGCTTTTTAAAGAAATCTCCATACTGCTTTCCACACTGGTTATGTCAGCCTATGGTTCCTCCAGCGATGTAAAAGAGTTTTTCTTTTCCTGCAATCTAGCCAGCAACTACTGCTGTTTGAGTTCTTGATATGTGCCGTTCTTACTGGGGTAAGATGATACCTTAGTGATGTTTTGATTTGCCTTTCTCTGATGGCTAAGGATGCTGAACATCTTTTCATGTATTTGTTAAGCACATGTACTTCTTCCTCTGAGAACTGTCCATACATTTCAGTTGCCCATTTTTAAATCAAGTCTTTGATTTTGAGGGGCCTACTTTTTTTCAGAAGCAAGTGTTTCTTATTCTTGACATTTTTCTCTAAGGTTGTGGTCATTTTGCAAGAAGTTTTAAATGACAACAAAAATGGATGAAGTAAAAAGCTACAAAAGTCAGTGGTCAGGAATTTTTAGAGGCTAAAATCTGGGTGGGAAGGCCCCCAGACCTCAGGAGTCAGGAGAGCTACATAGGAGACATCTCACATGCTCCTGGGTAGAGTCAGAGGGATCAGAGGACATTTCTCAGAGTGGGCCGATATCCAGGGTTCATTACCTCCAGAGTCAGTAGGAACAGATGGAAAGATGCAGGACAGAGCACAGAGAAGTAGGGTCCTTGGGGATGAATAGATTGTGTGGGGGTGGGGGCACAATCACAGGCTTTCCTCGCTCTACGAGACTGGACTTCCCACTTGGCCAGGGAGAGCCAAGAGCAGGTCACAGAAGGTCTGGAGCCCTGCCAACATATCCACCTGCCGCACATGGCCTTGGACTTCTCTGGAACCACCTGGTTGGCCCCCTTCCCTCTGAAGCATAGGATGGCTAGTCCTCACCTTACCTCTTTAGCCCAGCCTCACCTTGGTGACTGTTTTAGGTCTACATCCTCTTTGGTTTCCAAGAACCATCCCTCACCCCATTCCTTCCTGTGGCTCTGTTCTCTCCTGACAACCCTGGAGCCTGATGGTTAGAGTTGATCGAACACTTGGCCTCAGTTTGCCTAGTCATCAAGTGCATATGGAGAAGGGTCCCCTACCTCATGGGACAAACACTAAGCTCCTCTTCTTGCTGGCCTTTGCCCTGTTTTCCCCTCTTGAGGGCCAACCTGGCCCTCCCCTGTCCCAGCAAAGCCCTGCGATGACCCTCTGGCCACCCAGCAGCCAGCAGCCAGCTCCCAGGGCTTTACCACATGCCTCTTTGGTTCCTCGCCATTCCGTCTCATGTGGTCACCTTCCTTGGAAGCCTTTCATGAGCCCCCAGCTCATCTATTTATCAATCTCTATCTCTTCTCCCTTTGTTTTCTAAAATCAACATTAAATTGTTTTTTATTTATTTGATCCTGCCTCTTCCACTGTCATTAAACTGTGGAGTTAGAGTCTTAGTGTTGTTTGATTCTGTGTCATTAATGCTAGGGAGGGGCTAGCACAAACCAAATACAGCATCCAGGCCTGAGTAGCCCCAAAGGCCTGTCTGTTCATCATGTGCCACGTGCCAGGGCCTCCGCTCACACTGTGATCCCCCAGCAAACAGTCCCTGAGTTTGCAGAGAGAACCCCTCTTCTACCAGCTGCTGGCCATCTCCAGCAAGCATCCCTGCCCAGCCACAATCTAGTCTCACGGCCTCTCCCTCCCTTCATGACTTCCAATCACTTCTGTCATCACCCAAAGCCTGTGCCTGGCTCAACGCCTCACTGGCATGAATGTAGCCATCTGCTGTCCCTGGAGGAGCCTCACCCCTGTAAGACAAAATCACCCTAGAACCCTCCACCTCTGGGCCCTCGTCGGCCTGAGAATCTCCCAATATTCCTCTTACACCTTTGTTCAGCTGCAACCCCTTGGGACCCTCTTCTGTCTGCTCGTGCACCGCGCCCCACCCCAGGTGGCTCTCACTCTCCGCTAGTTCCAACATTCCCCTTCAGCACTCACTTAATGACCTCTGGGTTTATACCCTCTAGGCTGCTCCTGAGTGTCTGTCTTTTCAGCCAACTCGCCCACCTGGCCCCTTTGCAGGCTTCCCTGTCCTGTCCCCGTCTTCGAAGCTCATGAGTTTGTCCTCATTTTCCCAGGGGAAAGGCCCAGCTTATGTCTCAGCTCACCCATGACCAGTGGGAAAAGAGAGACCAGATCAATCAACTCAAGTGTATGACAGTTCTACACCAAGACCTAGCTAACACACAGGGTTCCTAGAAAGTCATTCTTGAGGGGGAGCCCCTGCCAGGGTTCCCTCTACCTCACTGAGATAGTCTAAATACCTCCTTCACACAAGTAGCCCCAGCTGAAGTCATCCATGTCCCAAATCTCTTTCCTGTTGCAGCCCATGTCCTGCTTGATGCCCAGGTACACAGATGCCTGAGCTTCTCTCCCTGGATGTCATGTCTTAGGCAAAGGATTTCCTTTCCTCCAGAGTACACACCTAGCAGACAGGTGTATGCATCCCATGACATGTGTCCAGGCTGGTCCCCAGAACTGCCTGCCTTCCTCGGGGTCTCTCCTCTGATCCCTGCCATGCGGATACAGAGGACTAGCCTGAACTCAAATCCTCAAGGGAGAAGCCTGGAATCTCAGAGTCCCAACCCCTGGCCCAAGGGTTGCGGTGAGTTCCTTGGCCTTGAGGTGGGGAGTCGCTTCTTACTGCAGCTGGTCTCACCTCCCTAACTAACAGATCCCTGTGTGTGTTCCCCAGGGCTGCCATATCTCTCATAGCCTGGAGGAGGAAGTGTGAGATCTATGTGTCACAAGCCTGGTCCCTTCTAAAGTTTCTCTTCTTGGTTTTCAAATGGCATCTCCTCCCTGTCTTCGCGTGTTTGCTTTTGTGAGGATTTTGGCTTTCGTTGTTATAAGGTGTGAACTCTTTGAGCACGCATCCTCAGGACAAAGTGTGGAAGGAGAAACAGGGATAGGAGGGCGGGTGTGGAAGAGCTGGAACTGAGTGCTCCAGGTAAGCCGGCTCTGGGACACAGGACCCCTTGTCCGGGATGTGGTAAGGGCCTGCACTACATACAGGCAGCAAAGACGACTGGACAGTGACCTGAGAACACTCAGCCTCTGGCTTTCATGTCCTCTGAGAAGTGGGGGAAGGGCCAGGCCCAGAGCAGAGGAGGCTCTGACTCCCCCACAGACCCAGAGCATCTTTAAGTGAAGCCTGTGGCAAGACTCCTTCTGGTCCTGGAGGACAGGGAGGGATGCTCCCACCCTGTGGCCCGAGGAGGCCCTGGGGCCTATTTGCTGGATGGGACAGTGGAGAGTGGGGGAGGTTCGGCAGCTGCCATATTATGGTACTACAGTCCAAGGTTTCAGCCACTGACGTTTCTTTCTTTCTAGAGATTGAGACCCGTGTTCTAGATGTGGGGCTGGTCCTTCCCAGGCTGAGAGGCATCTGTCCAGTCTCCCCTGGTTTCCACACTTGCTGATGATCCTTGCCTCGTAGGAACATCCCCAATCTCTGCCTGCAGCATCGCGTGGCCTTTCTCCTAAATGTGTCGGTGGCGGCCACATTTCCCCTTTTTTTCAAGACAGTCGTCATATTGGAGCAGGGCCTTCCCCAGTGGCCTCATCTCCTCAAATTGCATCTGCAGCAACCTTATTTCCAAATAAGGTCATTTCTCTAGGTCTAGGGATTAGAAGACTTCAGCATACACATCGTGAGAGACATTTTTTAGCCTATAACAGGAAGAATTTATCTCTTTTAGGGGGATGGGAGAAGGCAGAGGGAGAAAGACACTCCTGTTTTGGGGGGTGGTATAGGGTCTGGCTGAAGCTCAGAGAGGAGAAACATTACCATCTCAGATGATATTACCCAAGCGGGCCATGGTGGCACATGCCTGTGATCCCCACCACTGGGAAAGATGAAGCAGGGGGATGAAAAAAAGTTCAAGGCCAGCTTAGCAAGATCACGTCTCAAAAAAATAAAAAGGGCAGAAGATACAGCTCAGTTGTACCTGGGTTTGAATCCCCAGTACCTCAAAACAACACACCACAAAAGTACGTTGCCAGGCAAGTCTCACTGGGCCTTCCCATCAAAGTCACACTAGTTTATTTTCTGTTGCTATAACAAAACATCTCATTGAGTAATTTTGAAAAATAGAGGTTTATTTGATAACAGTTCTGGAAGCTGGGAGTTCTAGTAGTATTGGGCTAACCTCTTGTGAGGCCTTCTTGCTGTGTGTGAGATAGCAAGGAAGCCAGGGAGAAGCTGGCTCCTAACAATCTCATTCCCACACTAACCTGTCAGTCTACGAAGGGACTTGATTCCTTCTCGGAGATTTCACCCCTAAACGCTGCTGTACTGGGGACTGAGTTACCAACCCATGTACTTTTTGAGGAGTGAATTGAGGGCACAGCACAGGCTGTGGATTTAGCTTCAGGCAGAGCTGGCTCTCTCTGGCTCCCTGGAAAACACCCTTGCTAAGAGGCAGAACCAGCATTAGCAGTGTGATCTGGCTGTACTGATGGGAGTCCGTCCAGTTTTCAGGCAGCAAGTGGTGAAAAGTGGACACAGACCTTCATCTGCCGCTCTTTTCTAGCTGCGAGGTTAGGACAGTCTCACCTACTGAAGGCAGGAGGCGGGTCCTAAAGGAGGTTCGCCCAAGCAGTGACCCACGAACAAGGTGACTGGGGCGAGGAGGAGTTGCCTCAGACATTGCCCTCGGAGAGCCCACAGGGTCTCTCAGGACAGTCTCAGGATGGATGGGGTACAGTGACAGCTCCTGGGCTCTGCCACGTGCCACGTGTTCTTGCAACTACACACCAAGGAAGAATTTAGGAGCCCCAGGAAATGAGGTGTAGAAAGCCCCAAGGAAGGAGGCTTAGAAAAAGACAGCTAGGCTCCCTATAGCCCTGAGCAACCGGTAGCTGACTGGGGTGGGAACCCTGGTAGCTCCTCCCCCTAATGGGGTGGGACAATCCGGCTGGCTGCTCCTCTGTGGTGTGTGTGGGAGAGAATGAGGGCTCACTGCCTCTGGAGTGGTGGCTCTCAGAGGCTCGCTGCCTCCCCATCCTGGGTCTCTTTGCCTCCTTTGCGCCCTGGGCCCTCCAGGCCCTTCAGTGGGATTCTTCAGGACACCCGTTGGCCCAGCTTGGCAAGATGAAGCTCCTTTCTTCTTCCTTCTCCTGAGCTGCGAACTCTCATCAGGGAAATCTCAGCTGCCCAACAGCTGCCGTAGCTTGGCCCAGTAACACCTCATCCCATTCCCCACAACTGGAGTCTGGTCCTGACCTGCCCAGCACTCCTCATTGACCCTTGAGCCCTTGTTGGGAATCTCTCAGCAGCTGAGGACAGGAAAGGGCGAAATGGCTTCAGTTCATTCCTCTGTCCATCCTTCTGTCCCGTCAATGTCCCCTAGCAGAGCCCCTGGGCCACCCAAGCTGAGCCTGAGAACACCAACCAGCCTCTGATCAGTTCTAAGAGTCTAGAGAACAAATATGGAAAATAGTAGAGTCGCTAGGACAGGAGTAGGGGCAGCAAAGATCAAAGCAGCTGTCAAACAGCTCAGAGTAAGAGAGACAGGACACTGAGGGTGCAGAACGTGGAGTCTGGTACACAGGTTCCCGGACATTGTAGGGAGCACAAGTCAGTCAGGGGGACTTAGATGCATGTCTGTGGGTATCAAGGTCATGCTTCACCAGCTTCTATGGGCCTCTGAGATGTCCATCTGGAGACTACAGTGCGTCCATGAATACTCCTGCAGCAGGGACAACAGCACGCTTGGCCTGAACTGCAGCAGGGATCCAGAAGGTAAATAGAGTGTCCTATCTCAGGCACGCCTCCCTCAGGTCTGTAAGGATCCACCTGACCTCATCTCTGCCCTCATCCCCTCTTCTCTCACTCCGAGCGCCCATAGCTTGCTTAACACTTCCTGATCAGTGGTTTGGGGTGTTTTTTCCTTTCCTCTTGCAGCAGCAGATTAAAAAACAACACACCAACCCAAGCCCCAAAGGTTCCAAACCTCAACCTGTAGCAGAGGGGGAAGTGAAACCTAGCTGGGTGGGGGCTTGGGCCCCTGCCTGCCTGCTAAGGAAGTACCAAGAGCCTCAGCTCGTATACCGCACCGGAATCAGACCCAGACAGGAGGCCATGGCAGAGTCTCTGAGCACGCTGGGCTCCGAGGAGCAGGAAGAGCTGCTTGGGAGCGAAGACGTGGGGTAAGGGTCCTGTCTGCACTGGACTGCGTGCCCAGTTCCGTGTTGTGTCTGAGGGTGCAGAGTTCTATGCTTATCCCAGAGACTGGTGGCTTGGAGGGGAAATGTGGGGTCCTTCTGGGCCGCCCTTCACACCTCTGTCAGCCTCGGCAGCTTGGCCTCCTTCAGGAGCTCTGTGACTGTCACATCAGGGGATGGAGAAGACAGTGGCTGTCTGAGGAGAGAGAAGTGGCCTGGGAACATGCTTTGGGCCCTTCTCACATGCAGGCCTGTCTAAGTGGCTGTCCTGCCTTGAGATCGAGGTAGAGAGAGGATCCCCCCAACCCCCAGTCTTGCTCTACCTTGCGCGATGGAGGAGGCCTAGAATGGAGCAGAAGCCTACTCCAGTGCCAGCACTGTGCCATTGTTGGGGTGAGAATGGGAGGGGCTGTGGGCAGAAAACTGCTGAGAAGGGCCACCTGTGTCCATGCCCAGAGCTGGGCAGAGAAACCCCCAGGCCACTGATCTGCTCAAGAGCAACTGGGCTTTGAGGAGTCACTGAGCACTCACCATGCGATGGGATCACAGGGTAGATTTGGGGCTGGTGCCCAGGGTCCTTGGTGGGGAGGGACCTGTCAGTAGGCAATGGGGCCACCCTTCCCTGGCACAGGTCTTCAAAGAATTGAGAGCAGAAGGAAATTGGGTACAGGCAGGGCCTGGGGGTTTATTTGACAGTCAGGGGCGAGAGCCCATGGTGGGGCTAGAGGTCAACCCAGGAGCAGGACAGTGGGGATGCTTCTAGGTGCGTAAAGGGAATAGCTGAGCCCAGCTCAGAGGATGAGGGCAAGATATGCAGAGCCTGCAGATGCTGCTAAGGCTGCTGGGAAGAGTGGCCCTCGGGTGTGCTGTGGGCTGCTGGGTGTGTGTCATGCCTGCTGTGCAGGGCCTCTGCTGAGCAGCTGTGGTCCGAGCCCTACCACCGCAGGCTGTCGTGCAAAGCAGTCCTAGCTCTGGTGGCGATACCGTGTGCAGGCAGCCTTGATGCTCTGAGCTGTCACGAGGCCCTTAGCAGTGATATTGAAGAGGAGAGGCACCACATGAGCTGGGTGCGTGTGAGGGAAAGAGGAAGGTTGCTGCACTTCGGCCTTCTCACAGTGAGAATTTGCTTGGCGACCCTGAGTGCCAAAAGGGGAGTCAGAGGCTAAGAAAAGGCCAAGGCCAGCCAGGGCCTGCGTTGGCGTGTGTGTGCCAAGCCCAAACTGTTGGGACGTCCCCAGCCCTTCAGTGGGCTCCCGAAGCTTATACCCCTAGTTGGGGTGTTGTAGCATAAGGGGCCCAAAAGGGTCAGAGAATTCCCTGCCTGGGATGTATGCTGTCAGGACACAGGCTGCTGAGTATATGGAATGGGGGAACTGGTGACAGCTGTGTCCTACTCAGAAGCGTCCTCGTGTCATTGCTGTTCCCATTGCGGGACTCGGCTCCTGCTACCTCATGCCCTTAGAAGGGCAAGGCGCAAGCATCCTGGCCAGCCCCCCTCCCTCCTCAGCCCTTCCTTGGCACACCCCAAACAGCTGTCTTGAATGCCACTGAGTCGGGCGGGGTGCCCTAGAGGCCCAGCTGACACCCCTTGTCTTGGGGCAGATCTGGGGCTTGGGCCCACCTGTGAAGGTCTGTCAGGAGCTCTGGCTGGAGAGTCCTTGGGCCCCAAGGAACCTGGACTACCTCCAAGGATATCCCCTCCCAGATCCTGAACTGACCTTTCAGAGTGAAACTGAGACCTGGAGTGGGGTAGGGCTCTCCTTTCACAAGGTGACTAAGGGAACCAGGGATTTTCCTATCCAGGGTGAAAAAGAAGTCCCGATGTTCAGGAGGGTGTGTGTGGTTAGGACGGTATATGTAATCTGGTAAGCCCCCACCCAGGAGTTCCCAGGGAGGCCAAGGCCAGGCAGGACCATTGGGGGTGAAGCAGAGCAGAGCAGACACCCCCTGCCCTGCCCAAGAAAAGCCAGGTGTATCAGGTTATGAGGGTCTCAAGACATACCTGCCGAGCAGGTGCGTGGCAGCTGATCCCCCTGCCCAAGGATATATGTGGGTAGAGGGTGGCATCATCTCCTCCCACTGAGTTGAGCAGGTTGCTCTCACCCTCCAACCCCCACCAGAACCACAGGGTTGTGCTCCTCCCCAAGGGGGAGCTGTCTTCCTGCACTGCCTGTCTAGCTGCTAGGTCATTGGCCTGTCCTTGTCCCTTGGGGCAGGGTGTGGCATTTCCACAGGCTTGCAAGTGGCTCTGCCTGGGGTAGCAGGTGATGCTGAGGAAACTCTTTCCCTCTGTGTATCTGATGTGACCCGCAGAGCAAACTCACTCCCACACTAACCAAATGCTTGATAAGCCAGAAGCCTACGGGTCCCTGGAGGGGTAAAATGATCGCCTGGTTCTCCTGGAAAATCAAGGTATCCTCAGGACCTCAGATTCAACATATGCTAATCTTGCAACCCCGATATCCTTCATGGAGACCCCATACCCCAAACCTCAGTGAGGTTAGACCCAGCTGTCCTTGACACCCCCCAGGCCTGTGCCTACGTGGCAGAACACCCGTGCTGCCCTGTGGTCTGCCCCTTTTTGGCTGACTTCGGAAGAGCCCATGTCCCTGGAACTCTTAATCCTGCCATCACTGCCTCCTTCTTCTCCCTATGTCCGATTAAGGGAAGGACCCCACCTTTCTGGGCCATGTGTTTCTTTGAGCCTAAGGGCTTCTGGGAAAGCTATGAGAAAACTTCCTCGAAGGGTAGGAGGCCGCAAGATAGAGCTCCACCTGCCTGCACTCAAGGGACAGGCACCCCCAGGCTGCAGGGGTCCAGACTTGAAGGCAGCAGTCAGAGCTGGGCCAGGCTGGTCCCAGTGGGCCTTTTCCTCTCCTGTGTCAAGGTTCCCCAGAGGATAGGGGAGGCTGAGCTCGGCTTGGTTGAAGAAGGTCTTCATCTTGTTCAGGGGCTGGCAGGTCACCATATTTTTCCTTCCTCCATTTGGACTCTTCTCGTCCCCTCCTTGGGTGGGGGTGAGGATCCAGGTACCTGGCACACTTGGGAACACTGAGGGAGGGCCCCACCCATCCATGAAGATTCTGGAAGCCAAGAACTCTTCCCTCTGCGTTGTCTCCTTTGTGACCCCATATGTCTCCTAAGGGAATTACACTGGACTCCACATAGGCAGTGCCTAAAGAGTCTCTGGGGCAGATGGTCCATTGTGGGATTCTTGGCTGGGTAGACATCCTTGGTCTGCACGGTAGCCAACTTTCTTCCCCTGCCTTGTCAGCCAGCATTCCTCTGTCTCAATTTCCCTCAGAGGGTGCCAGGGAGAAGAGGGAGGCCTTGGGTAGTTGAGATTCGGCTGAAGGAAGAGGCTATGGGAGGTGTGCCTGTGGTCCTTCCCTTTGAGTTCTTAGACTGGCAGGGAGGGAGGGGTCTGAGATGGAATGGCAGAGGGAGGGGGAGTTGGTTGTGGAGCCCCCAGCATGTCCTGCATCTGCCACTATAGTGTGATACTGCCACTGTAGTGTCCTTGCTGGGGCAAGTAAGGCCCAACCCTGGAGCTTCAATTTCCCCCTCTGCACTGGCCGACACAGGTTCTCGCCAAGATCTCACTCCACCTCCAACAGCCCAGACAGTCACCAAGCCCCCCCCCGCCCCCTTCACAGATACCAACAGTGGTTGGAGTGTGGCTGGTACTTCCCGACTTGGGAAAAATCAAGTTCATGCCCTCCGAATACTCAGGTTGAAGTGTTGGAGACCCATGGCTGTGCTACACTGGGCTGCCTCTCACGGGTACTCTATAACTCCCTGAGAGTGTAACAACCATTCTGCGTGTAGAGGTTGCCAGGCAACCATGGTACTTAGTAAAGTACAGACCGGCAATACCTCAGGGCCTTTGCACATGGCAGGACTGGGAGTTCGAACAGCAGGATCAGCCATTTCTCTCTCAGGAAGGGGCCCTCAGCTTTTCTCCAAGCCTAGCCATTCTGCATCAGGAAGCCCTCTTTGGAGGAACTTCTAAAGACCTGGGTAATGGGGACTCAGCCACAAGGTGACGATGAAGTGTTTCCTGCTTCCCAAGAGTCAGGACCACTTGGGATGATGTGTTGAGAACACAGGGGAGTGTGCTATGTGGGTGGCTGCCAAGAGAACACCAGGTCAGGCTTCCTCCAGCCACCCTCGTTACCATATCAGTACCCAGGAGCTTGGGTAGTGCCTTGCGAGGCTAGAATATGGAGTTCATAGGCAATTAGGGAGTAGAGGAAACTTGGCCTCCCAGCCTAGCCCGGACAGAGGGTACGTGGAATCAGCAAAGACCCGGGCCCTGGCTGTGGCCTGGCCAGTTCTACCTAAGAGCTATTGGATAACTGCCTCCTAAGTTGGTGGGGAAAAGAGACTATCTGATCCTACTGGCTTGTAACAAGGGTTGTCTGGGAACCAGGAGTCGCCTCTGTACTCCTCTGGGCCTGGTCTACCTATAAGACTGAGGAGGTCCTTGTGCCTCTGCCCTCTTCAGAGATAGAGAAGGGCAGATCCATAGAGGTTGGCCTAGGGCTTGCTCCCTGCCCCTTACTGTGTGATCCCTGCCAACCTACACTTTCTTATGGCTAGAGTACAGAGGAATCCACCCAACAAATAAGAAAGGAGACTGTCTTTTGGGGTGTGGGTGTCTCTACCCAGGTGCCCTCCCAGGGCCTTGGCTCCTCTGCTTCCGCATAGAGGGCATGGGGAAAGGACATCTCATCCCAGGCAGGTTGGGCCTCAGACAGCGATCCTTTCTGCCCCCAGAGAGGAGCACAACCTCCTCGCCCCAAAGGTGTCTGTGTCCCCTTTCCTGGATATATCCTATTCTTTTGAAGATTGGCTTCTGAGGTAAGCCAAGGCTGCCTCTGCCTCTCTCTCAGGCATTTCCCCTCAAAGGAACGCTAGAACAAAGGAATACCAGTTCACTTCAGAAGAATATGGAAGGAAGCCTTAAACATTTCCTTCCCTTCGCCCCGTCCCATATCCAAAATCCAAGCTCCATCACCACCACCACCACCACTACCGCCATTGCTGATCCTGCGCTTGTTTGGCCTACTCACTCATCGTTGGAGCTGCTTGGTCAGACCGGGGGACACCCTGAACTCATGAGTGAGTGAAGCATTTGGAGTTGCCTCCTCTGTGAGTCAGAGGCATTTCTCTATGGGAAGCCACCCAAGAGCAGCCAAGATCACTAAGCCTTACCTTCACCACTCCCGTTGCTCATTGGACCTTTTACAGGGACCCTGCTCGGGAGCATACATTGTCAGAATCCATGGTGGGGATAAAGGGATTGTCATACAAGGACCTGTTTGGCTTCTACTGTGGTGCTTGGCCTCCTGGGTTGTGAAGCTTTGCTTTATCCCTAGACTATGGGCTTATGAATGTGCTAGTCACATAAGAAAGGAAACTAGAAAATAAAAGAAGAACCAGTAGCAGAAAGGTGCAAATGAAAAGGTGGATGAAGAAAGGTAAGAGACAGAAAAACTGGATAGATGAGTGTGGACGGATGTATAAGTAGATGATGGATAAAGGGGCGGGTGGGTCAGTGGGCAAAGTGATGCGTAAGTAGAAAGAGAAGACGAGTGATTTGATGCTTGATAGACGTGTAGATGAGTGTATGGATGGATGATGAACTGACAGATGTGCAGAAGAACATACGTGTATACGTTTGAATGGATGGATGGATTGGTGGATAAATGCAAACAAGGCAGTTAGAAAATTTAACAATAGAAATGATGTAGTTCTTAACATACCAGAATGGCTTGTGGCTTTAATAAGTTTGAGTGAACTGTTGAAGAGATAGATGGATAAACAGACACTTCTCAATATGGAATTTTCCATTTTCTTCCAGGAAATCTCTGTCTGTCTGTCTGTCTGTCTCTCTCTCTCTTTCTGTCTCTCTCTCTCCTCCCCACCCAGTAAGGAAATGCTTATTTCTTCTCATGAGCCTCTTCTTGATTATCATATACAAAATATCATTCCCCTCCGGAGCTCCATGTTCCCTTATCCTGATTTATATTTTCTATAGCATTTATCATCACCTGCTATATTACAGCAGATATCTGCTTATTTGCTTGTTCCCATTAAAATATCAGCATCAAGAGAATAGTAGCTTTGTTGATGCCAAATTCCCAGAGCCTTAAAATTGTCTGGAATCTCACACATTGGTTGAACTAATGTATGGATCAATGAACAAATATGCACGTAGGTAAATGGAGGATAAACGGAAAGGTGGCCCTGTGATGAGCAAGCAGACGGAAGGGAAGTGGTGATACTGTTTCAGTAAGTGTGTTAAGTACTAACTCACTTGAGTAACTATGTGCACCAAAGGATATACACACTACGTAAGCACAAGTGAACTTGTGGCTTCCTAGATGAGAAAAGAGGTAGACACGTGCACAGACAGAAACAGGTGACTGAGGGACATGGAAAAATAGTTGAACATTTGACAGATGAATGCAAATAACAACAAACAGATTCAGACATAGAAGCATATGTTAAATAAATCATGGTGGATGTGGTAGCACATGCCTTTTCCCTGCATTTGGGGAGACTGAGTCAAGTGAATTGCAAGTTCAAGCCCAGCCTGGACAACTTTGTAACTTAGCATGACACTGTCTCAAATTTTTTTAAAAAATGAAAATGGGCTGGAGATGTAGCTCAGAGCAAAGGCATTGGGTTCAATCCCAGTACCACATACACAAAAAATAATCATAGCTAGGCAAACATACGCATGAATTGATAGGCAATTGTATAGATAGTTTTCCTAACATGTAAGGGGGTAGTTACTATGTTCCAAATAGATGGATGGCTTGCTGAGTGTTTCTTCCAGGAATTTTATATACTATTAAGATATTTAGATAAATTAGTGGATGGATAGATGGTGGTGGATAGATTCTTGCAACCACTGTACAGAGATGGATGGACCTGGATATGTATGGATGGAAGCTTGGGTTGATTGAATGGAAGGATGTATTATGCTTATATAGAGAAGTGGATAAATAGGTATGTTGGGACATTGGTAGACTGATGAATGGTACAGAGAAAGTCAGACATCATAGAGAGAACAGATGGAGGGAAGAAGGAGAGAGATAAGTGGATAGGTGTGTGGATGGTGAAATGATTGGGTAAATTGATGGAAGAATGAAGGTGTGAAGGGACAGATGGACAAATAACAGTAAAGCTGGCATTAAATACTCAGCCCCGTTGTACATACGAAGACATGTCGTAGTTGTAAAACTGTGAATCTTGGCCACTGCACTTAAATTTCTGTTATTGCCACCTCCCACACATTGGTATTTCTGGAAATCAAAAATTCTGTAGTGACAGGAAACTCCCAACCATCCCAAGAGAGCCCTCTCCTCTGTGGGAATATTCTTCCTTCTTGCAAGCCAAAATTGCCTTGCCCACATTTTTTATTGGATAGCTGTGGCTGGAGACCTAAGTTCCTCTAGGTGACCTACTAAATGTGGGTGCTACTTGAAACCCAGCCCTTCTTCCGCCTTGACTGTGTTCCATCAGATCTGAGGTCCCTGGGGCTCTGAGGTGCTGGGGGTGAGCAGCAGACATAGCGGTCTCTGCCAGACACTTGACATTCCCTGGTTGGTGCAGAGAGGAGAGATGCTGTGAGCGCCCCTCTCCAGGGTGGGCAGGGGACCCACCCTACCTTGTTGTAGAGGAGGCAGACTTCCTATCTCAAGCAGTCTCCACCTGCTGCCCACCACTCTAATCACTGAAGATCTGAGCAATGACCCCTTGTGGAATGTTCCAGCTGCCCCTGCCTCATCCTGTGCACACTGCTTTTCCACAGTGACTTATTCATGTGTTCACCCACTCATCTGCCTGATCATGACAGCCCACTCATTATTCCCAGTGTGGTTCTCATCCCTGGTCCAACTGCAGGTTCCGCTGGCTGGGGTTGAGAGAGGAACCACTTCTCTGTGACGTGGGGACAGAGGGCTGCTGAAGGCTGGTCAGCTATGTACATGAAGATGTACTAGGGTGGTGCTGGATGGCCACGAGTCAGCAGATCCAGACACTGGCACTTCTGTGGCCTTGTACACCAGTGTTGCTGACTGAGCCTCAGTTTTCCAGTCCCGGACATGGGAATAGTGGCGCCTGCTTCTCAGTAACTGTGAGTGTTAGTGAGCTGGGTGAGTTACCGGATGTAAGTCTGCTTGCCCAAAGCTAGCCACACGACTCCCCACGAATGTGAGTCCAGTCCCTCCCCTTGTCCAGCCACTAGCCCCAGTGTTCTCTAGTGAGTCACGGTGACTAAGCCCAACCAGAACAACAATGGGCTGGGCTGTTGGTTTCTGGACCTTGGCCAAAGAACAGGGCAAGGGGGGCCCAGCTGGCAAGGGCACCTACTAGTCGGGTGCCTACATGTGGACTTTGGCTCCAAAGGGAGATGCTGTGTGCATGTCTTGTCTTCGGTCTCCCTGCTCTAAAAGCAACTCAGGGGTGCAGGGGGCAGCGGTCTCCCTGTTTGAGGACCAGGGAGGATTCCTGGGGTTCCTTGCCTCCCCTTGAGGTGACAGCAGGAGCAGAGGGCTGGGAATAAACAAAGGGAAAATGGAAATCCAGAGGGAGAGGAAAGAAGGGAGGGAGAGGGAGGGAGAGGAAGGAGGGAGGAGAGAGGAAGGGATGGGGTGAGAGAGGAGGGAGGAAGACAGAGATAGGGACAGAGACACCAGAGGGGAAGAGGGAAGAAGAGGAGGGCTGCAGGGAAGAAGGAGGCAGAAGGCAGACCTGGGAGAAAGAGAGAGGAGGCAGCCTGGAGTGCTGGCCCGGCGGAAGAGGGCCAGCGAGAGGACCAGGCCAGGCTGAGGAAAGGGCACCGGAGAGATGTGAGGCAGCGGAGTGGCAGGCAGGGAAGGTCCCGGCTGCCAAGGTGGCCGAAGGCAGAGGCTGAGGAGAAAGGAGAAGCAGAAGAGGGAGGCAGGGAGGGAAGGAGAGGCAGCCATGTTGCCCACCAGCGGCCACGGAAGCCCAGCAGGCCCCCACGCTGTGGAACTGGGAGGGTTTCTCGCTGACACTTTTACTAGTCTCAGAAGGAGGAGGAGGTGGAGGTGGAGGAGACCAAGGGGGGCGGAGAAGGGGTTGGGGGAACAAAAGGAGGACGGAAGGGGAGCGAGAACCACAGAGGCAGGGCCCAGGGACAGGGGACAGGCCTGGGGGCTGCCCGCTGAGCGCTAGCTGAGACCCCACCCCATAAACCAGGGGCTAAGACAGACAGACAAAAGGTCATCCCAGAGACAGACAGACACCAGACAGTCGGTCAGAGACAGGAGAGGGGGAAGGGGCAGCTGAGACAAGGAGACCAGACAGCCAGAGGTAGAGAGAGAGGGACAACAGAAGAGGGAGCAGGGCAGTTCAGGGAGGAGAGAGAAGGAGGGGAAGAAAAAGAAAAGAAAGGGAAGGAGGAGGGCCACAGGCACCAGCAGCCTGGAGACAGGAGCCTTTGAAAAAGGAGGCGGCATCCCCAGGGCCAGGGTCAGGCCAGGTCACCAGCCGCTGGACTGGCAGCCAGCAGCATGAGCAGCCCAGTGCTCCTGAGGAGGAATTCTAGCAGACGGGGCCTGGAGCAGCTCCTGAGGTAGGTGCCCCACCTGGCCCGGGGCAGGGTGCCCACGGCCTCCTCTACACTCCCACACACTCAGCGGCATCCGCTTTCTGAGGCTGGGGCCGCCAGGCCAGGATGGTGGATGTGGGGCTGCCTGGTCCTCACGCCTACTTCCATAGGAGTGTGAGGGGTTCCAGGCCAACTGCATGCACGTGCACAGGAGCTCAAGCAGCGTGAGGCCACCTCCTACCATGGCTCTGGTAATACGTACATCCTCTTCCCACCCGTGTAGCCAACTCCGCTGGCAGGCCTTTGTCAAGCCCAAGACTGAGAATAGGTTCTTGGGGTGGCTTCTTGCTGGTCACTGGGCACCATTAGCCACCTGACTTTACAGATGATGACGGATGAAGTTGGAACAACGTGCACAGTGGTCCTTGGTATCCAGCCCCATGAGGAAGGTGCCACTGCCGGTGGAATGCTCAGGACTTAGAATCCTGGCTCTCTGGCCGCCAGTTCTGAGCCAGCGCGGAGTTCTCTCTTGACCTGTTTCCTTCTCTGTAAAGTATGGTGTGAGGGTCCTGCCTGATGGGGTTGTAATGAGAAAGCAGACAAGAAGGGGCTGAGACCTCTAGGCCCCAGACATGGGGGGCTCAAAGCCATCACTCTAGTCAGCTGCTCTGAGCCACCGAAATTATCCTTTTTCCTCAGCCTTCTAGATCTCACTGCCATCTCCTCTGTGGTTCTTCCCAGCCATGAGGTGGTCCCCCTGTGCCAGGCTGGAGCGCCTGCTTCCCCTACCATTCATGGCACAGAGTGTGCTGCCTAGACCCAGCATTTTTCAACACTGCGTTCTGCAGCTCTGACCTTCAGTTGTGAGACTAGGGGTATAGAGAGTCGAGGGGGTGAAGGGTGACTCAACGGAGTGTGAGTGGCATGGTTTGCTCCAGTTCCTGTTTGCCAGATCCATGCAGATGTGGAGAAGTGGCCCTATTCAGGCCCTCTCCATGGCATGGTCTCAGCCACCCATGGTTGGCCAGGTCCAGCACTGGGGGCTTGTTGGCAGGCTCCATACAGCTGGGCCTGCCCACGGCCACACAGGCCCCTCTTCCTGTGTCTCAGGACAGGCCTGTCTAGGGCCCTCACTTCCCCTGACTGCCTACCTGGGATAGATCCCCAGGGGACCTCAGTGTCTTCCGTGGCCTTGGGATTGAGCAATGCCTCCCGTCCTCTCCCTGCCCACTAATGGGATAGATTGGGAAGCTGAGGCTCTAGGGCTGTCTCTTTAAGCACCTGGGAATCATTGGGAGGAGTTAGGGGGCAGGGTGAGGCCTTGTAAAGAGTAACAGAAACATGTTCGTCACTTGTGTGCACTGGAGAGTTTGTGGCAAATGGTCTGAGGTGACAATAGTGGGCAAATGCCAACCTGCAAAACCTCAAGGATTCTGACCTAAGCTCTTGGCACATACCCCCACCATGAGCCCATGCACCCACATGCACGCTATTCCCAGAACGACAATACTTCCCTGCTCCCCTGGGACCGTGTCCACTTCCTCCAGCATAAGCAAATAGGCCTTCATCTTGTCCCCATTAGACAGATGAAAAAACCAGACTCAGAAAAGTTAAGTGACTTGCTCCAGGTCACCCAGCAAGTTGTGGTAAACCTGTCCCCTACATTTACTCTTTTTTCCAGGCCCCTTCCCTAGGGACCCTCACTGTCTCCCAGCCCTCTCCATCTTCTCTGGGACGCACCCTAGAGGGACCTTCAAGGCACCAGCAGTGGCTGGGTAGATATAAATCAAATCCAGTCGACGCTCGTCGAAAAGAATGGTACAGGCCAGGAGAAAAATGTGTTCTCTGCCCAGCCACCTACTCTCCTTATCTAAATCTGGGTGTGAGCTCGACATATAGGTTCCAGAAAGGACTTCCCCTAGGCTGTCTGTTCCCAGTCTCCATCAGCACAGTCTTCAGGCTGGTGGACCAGACCCCAGGGCTGGCACCCCTACCCAGTGTCAGGCTCCACCCCTTCCTGGTATCAGGGCATCTGCCCAACCCCACACCCGTCCTGCCTGCTCCTGGTGAGTCAGGCCCTCTGAGGCAGGGATAAGGGGGTTTGGGCACTCCAAGGAGACCTCCCTCACCCCCAACCCCAGAGTTTACTGAGACTCTCTGGGGCCTGGCTTTGTGAAGGGGGCAAACAGACTGAGGGCACCTTGAAGCTGGCACAAATGAAAGAGGCTGAGCTGAGGTCACCCTAGCTGGTGTCTTAGTCCCCCCCCAGTCCTATGGCCACCACAGCCATGGCTTCCTGGGCAGCAGGAGCCCTCTGCCCCCCGTTAGCCCTGGCAGACTCACGGCCATCACATCCATGGAGAGGCAGGCACCCACCCTGAGTACCTGATCCAGGGGACCTCTGGGGACCCCATTGTGGTCAGCAGGACAGGGGATCAGGATGGAAGCCTGCTGGGCTGACTTCCAGCAGTGGGAAGACAGGCTTTTAGGCCGCAGTATCCAAAGGGGTGTGGCCCCAGGATTCTGGGGGTGGGAGCATCCCCACCCCGGCAGGGCCCGGCATCTGGTGGGCGGCCTGCTATGGGCCCTGGAGTCCATCAGCCAAAGCCCATCCTGCCCAGAGCTCAGCTGAGCCAGCAGCAAGGGGTACTGGGACTGAGTGGCCCAGCCCCCTGGGCAGGGTGTCAGGGCCAGAGCCCAGAGGACTAAGGTTCCAGCTCTAATCCCAGCCGTTGATCAGAGCTGGGCAGTCAGGCAGAGAGCGACAACCAGGGAGTTCCGGGCACCCAGGGACTTGCCCGCCTGATGTTGCTGCCAGAGCCCAGAGGGGGCACCCTGAGGCTTCTGAGAACTCAGAAACGTATCTGGGAAGACATAGTCCCCAGGGACACTGCATCAGCCTCAGAGCAGCTCAGCAGAGGAGTTGACTGGAGACTGATCACAGAGTTCTCCAGAGGGCAGGTGGGCAGAGAGACTACAGGTCAGATCTTGGGAGTCGGAAACCCGCTGTGGCCCTGGGTGGGGGCAGGCAGGAGGGGCGGTGCTCAGGACCACAAGAGTGCCTGGGTAGGGTTAGAACCCCGGGCCTCTGCCTAGGGGGTTGATGGGTGGGCTGGCACTCTGGGAGGTGACAGGGTGGTCACGGGTTAGCTGCTGCCCGCGATTGAGAGGGAGGTACCCTGGAAAGGCAAGGACCAGGCTTGGGCTAGAAACGCTGGTCCTGGGGATCCCAGAGGTATAAGGTCTGTGAGTTAGGATGTGACCCCTTGGTGAGAAAGGAAAAGAGGGGGAAATGTGAGGAACGAGAGAAAACTAGAAGATCACAGATGGGAGGGTGAAGGGTGTAGGGCCAGAGGCATGGTAGCAAGGGGTAGGGGAGGGACAGGCCGCAGCACAGGAGGAAGGGAATGTGGGGGTTCCTGCTGCTGTTGTCACTGAGTGGGTGGGTTAGGGGCCCTGTTTTGCCTTTAGAAGACTCCAGAGAAGAGGAAGGAGAGAGGCGGGGCCCAGTCTCACCAGATCAGAGTGGGATTGCTGTACTGGGACTCGGGACCCCCATGGGACCCTGCCTGACTCCTTCAGGGGAGAACCTTTGCCCCAGCACTGCCTGGTCTTCCCACATGCTGTTCTCAGGGGCTGAGGGTCAACTTCATCACACCACTGGTCTCCTGGCCTCCAAGGGTTGCTGCTCCTCTGAGCCACAGTTTGTCCATCAAGGTGACAAGGCCAGGAGAACCCCGGCAGCTGTTAAGTTCCTGTTTTATCCCTTTAAATGTGGCTTTCCTTGTCCAGCCTTCACTCTCGGCTGGGATTTGAGGGTCAGAGGACCAGACCTGAACGTAGCTGCTCTGACATCCCTAGGTACTCTCCCACACTCTGAGGCTGGCCCTATGTTCCCTGTTTGTGCAGAGTAGAAACCGAGGGTCGGGGAGGTAGAGCGGCTCACTCTCTGCCCTGCTCACCCTCTGTGGCATCAGGGTGTAGGGCCAGGAAGCCTCCCACTGGAGACTGACGTGCGATTAGCTTAGGGCTGGGCCACCCCCTGTGCCAGGAGGGACCAGCAGTAGAGGGGGGCAGGCATCCCTGAGAGCTTACAAGAGGCAGGAACCCTAAACTCTGAAAGCAGACATGTCGAGGCTGCAGCAGAACGTCAAGATGCTTTTGGGGCAGCACCGGGAACAAGGACATGGGGTACCAGGCTGATTTGGCTGCACACTGCTGTTCCTACAAGCCTGCTCCATGGGCAGCCAGGCTGGACGGTGTGGAGCTTCTGGATGGGAGACAGGAGGCAGCTGGCCAGTGTCTGTGGGCCCTGCCATGAGTGAGGCCTTCGGGGCGAGGTGGATCTGGGCACATCAGCCAGGGAGGAAAGAAGAGGCATGGCAAAGCCCGAGATGTTGCCAGCCGCCGTCGCGTGCCAGGGAACATGCCAAGCCTTGCCTTGTGAGCACTGCTCTGCCAGGGCAGCCTCTGCTGGAGCCACAGGCTCTGCGGGGCACCATCCAGTGTGAAGAAGAGATGTGGCACCGCAACCCTCTCACCCTGCCCCCTGGGAGATGAGTGCCGAAGGGGGCAGCAGAGGATGTTGATGGCAAGGCGCAGGCGCCAGGAAGGTCTCCAGGGCTGCCGCGTACTTGGCCCAGCCCCTACAGCGTTGTGGTCAGTGACACGGCGTACAGGAAGGCCCACAGAGGCAATGTGCAGAGCAAGTCCAGGGTGGGAACACAAGAGCAGGGCCAGCAGGAGCCACAGTCGCGTGGGATCCAACAGACAGGATGAACTGGGAGAAGGGTGAGGCCCTGACCTTCGACCCCAGGCCTGAGAGTCAGGCCTGGCTGAGCAGATAGGGCTGAGATGTAGAAGAACCGGGATACCAGGGGAAGAAGGCTGCCGACACCAGACTGTCCACGGAGTACATCACAAGAGGTAGGGCATCCAGACCGAGGGAGGTGATGGGCTGGCCAGTGGGACACCCAGCGTGGTTTTGGACCCCACTCTGCGAGTAGAGTGGACAGACCCTGACCGTGCCTCTGAGGGAAGTGTGAGCTAGATGGGCTGGGGAGAGTAGGTTAAGGAGCCCACCTATAACCTCTTATGAGTAAGGTCCAGGGTCCAGACACCCTAAGGATGGCTACCCTAAGCATGTGCTCATGCCTGAGCACCTTTCCCAAGGATCTTTGGGCAAAGTGAGAGCCTCCCAGTGGCCTGGGTGGTACAATGGTCAGCCTTGGGCTGCTGTCTGCTGACTGACACTCAGGTGGGCACCAGAAAAGCCATGTGGTTCCAGGTGGTCACTACCTCAGCTCCCTGGGGTGCAGTACCTTGAGCATCAAAGAATTTAGGCACAGAGGTCATTATAGAAGGGACATTTTCTCTTCTCAGAGCCAGAGTTAGAGTTTGCCCCACCTGATTTGGGAACTCAGTGGGCTGGAAGGTAACAGGCAGGTGTCAGGTAGTGAAAAGGCTGGTGGGCAGTGTCGACCCATGGGGCAGTTTTGGCCTGGGTGAGGGGGCGTGGGGTGCCACAAGTGGAGGATCCAGGGCAGACTCCTCCCCAGATAGCCCAGAGGAGAGAAGGCCAGGGCAGCCCGAGACAGTGTGGGCTGATGTGGATGTGCCGAGGGCCTAGGTTAGGGGGAGCAGGAGGCAGTGCCTCTGAGCAGGGAGAGGATGGGAGCCTCAGAGGACTCCGGTGATACCTGCCCTGTCTGCTGGCCCTGCCCTCTCCAGCTCCCTGCATCGTGGCTCCCAGGGGGGTATCTCTCAGGTGCCTACGCTTTCATTTGCTGCCCCTCTGCAGTGGCCTGGGGCAGCATGTTGTGGACACTCTGTCCATAGGACATTTCCAGCCGGCCAACTTCTCCAAAAAAAGTTTGGGTCTTCTGTGTGTCCTAAACACACCACAGGGGTGATCCTGGGCTTGACCCTCTAAAATTCCTGAGGAATTGGGGGATTCACAGCGTTTTGAGGGTCCCTAGCACCTTGAAAAGTGAAGTGCTAGAGATTGAGGAGGGAAGGAGGGGCTGCAGCAGACATCAGAAGGAGACACCCCATGACGAGTCACCCAGGCCGGGGTAGGAAGGGTAGCTGGATACAGCCCTGGAGGCTGCTCATGTGGGGCCCGGGGGACAGGTTATACCAGGGAGGGGAGCAAGGAGTCCGGTTAGGGCCCCAGCTGGGTGGGGTGAGGCTCTCCTCACCAACTTCTCCAGCTACTAGCAAGACCCCAGACCCAATCTCACTGTACTGAACTCAATGCCTCAGGTATCATGGGGCGGAGGGTCACTCTTATCCAGTAAAGTGAGAGCTAGGTGGCACACGGCCAGGCAGGATCTGGAGCCAGCACCAAGGCTACCAGGCCAGGGATCTGAGAGACATCAAATAGGATGACAGCTGAGAAGAGGCCACTGGGCAGGGAAGTGGCTGGCCATCAAGGTCTGCTTGGGCCTGTATGGGAAGAAGGTGGCTTGACCTGGGCAGAGCCACACCCCCCCCCCCACCTCAGTCTGCCCCTCCTCCTCCAGCTCAGGTGGCAGTCAGGAGGGAAGGCTGCAGATCATAGCTGAGTTTTCTTGGCTTTGGAGGTTGTGGGTGGAGATAGCAAGGACCCCCCAGTAGGAGCCCCCACATCAGGGAGAAAAGGCTGGGAGGCACGGCACAGGCTGTGAAGGAGGCTGGGGCCTGAGTGGAGAAGATGATATCGGCCAGCGCTGCTGGCCTTGCAGGCAGCCCTCTAGGGTGTCCTTCAGCCTTTTCACACAGAAAGCTTTTTCCACTGTTGTGCTCAGAGAGGTGCTGCTGCCTGCCTACAGTGCACAGCGCCTCCTCCTGGCACGAGGGAGGCTCGAACCGTCATCCCAGATTTCAGCAGAATGCCCTGCTGCCTCCTTTACGGGGCTGTCCACAGGAGTCCTGAGTCACCCCCACCCGCCAGTCCTCTCTGAGGCTGTCCCCAGGAGTCCTGATTTAAGCCCCTAACCGCGACCGTGGCATAGGAGTGCGCAGTAGACTGGGCGGCCTTCCTCTGGGGACTTCCTGTGTCTCACCCCATCTGGACCTATCTGAGTATCGACCCAGCCCTCATCCCATGCTTTCTGGGCTGGTGTGCCCAGGAGGGGATCCAGACAGCGCTGCTCACAGAGGCTGGGTGAGTGAGGGGACCCCAGGTGGGTGCTGGACTCCAGGGAGCTGGTACCTGCTTGGCTTTAGCTGTCCCCCACTGCTGAGCAGGGCTGTTCCCTGTTGCAGCTGAGAAGCTGGGGCTGGGAAAGTGCAGCCTGGGGTCTCCCTACCAGCAAGAGTAGCTAGAGACAAGATCCTCACTCCGTCTTGCCGCTAGCATCCCCCCGGCCTGGCTCCCTCTAGGTACCAACTTATTTTTCCAGGGTGAGTGTGCACCCTCCAGAACTGCCCTACCTCCATTCTGGACTCCTTTGGCTCTGCCACCCACTGGCCTGTCTAGTCCTTCTCCGGGGACGGGGCACTGCTCATCCAACCCCACTTCAGTTTTTTCCATTCTAGACATTATCCTGGGTCATCCCAGGGCTGGCAGCAAGATTCCGACTCCTGTCTCCCCTCCCATCTGCCCTACATGAAGCAGCTGGAGGGTCCTGGCTCTGTATCCTCTGAACCTCTCTCTTCCCTGCTCAGAACCTTCTGTGGCTCCCATACCCCTGAGCCTAGCTGCTCTGCACTGGGACCTTCTCAAAACCTTCCCCCAGCCCTGGGATGTCATGACACTTGAGAGCCCTTCTCAGGAATAATCCTACGGTTTCATAGAAGCACTAAACCATACGCATCACATAGTAACCAGGCTCGTGTGGTCCTTATACAATAGATGGGAACACTGAGGCCTGAGAGGCTGCCAACTGTTCAGGGTGCCAGAAACTAGAATGAGGTGTGGCCTGGGAACCTGAGCTGTCTAGGGTAGGCCCTTGCTCTAAAGACTGTGTCCTCTTTTCCAACTGAACGCATGGCAGCTAAGCCTGTGCTGCCATCATCAGGGAGGCCCCCCGCCCTACGCTTCACGCCAGCCTCTACTTAGCGTCTCCCTACACTGAACACTCTGGATTCTGCCTCATTCAGGGCTGACAGCTTCCCTGTCCCCCTGCTCAGCCTAGCCTAGCCCAGCCCGTCACTTCTCCCTGCTAATCCTTCTTTCTTGGATCATTCACCATGTTTATCCCTATTAGCCCTTCCCAGCACAGCCTGGGTTTCCTAATAGAATGCAAATCTGGTCACACCTGCACCTGCCTTAGCTGCCCCTGTGGGCCCTGGGTACTGTCCCTCTGAGCTCTGCCATCCTTAAGACCTGCCCTGGTCTGTCTGCCCCAAGGTGGGTCCCTTGCCTTGAACCACCACAGGGCTTGTCAGTAAAACTGTGAGTGGAATTTAACCAGTGCTGGCATGCCACAGCTGCCCTCTCGCTGGCCTTCTGGGACAGATCCCAATTCCCCCTCCTCACTCCCTGCCCATTATGAATGTCATGGGTGGGGGTGCTTCTGGTCAGACTCTTTGGAGTCAGCATCCAGGATGCCTCCCCGTAGGTTCGTTTCCCTTCTGCCTCTTTCTTTCATTTTTCTCTCTGTTCCTCCTCCCAAGGGCTCTATGGTCACTTCAGGGATAGGTGTCCACCCTGCCCAATGGTATATGAGATCCTAGGATGCTGGGATGTGAGAGCAATAGAGAATTTGTTGATCTCAGGAAGACCTAGGCCACTTGTTTCTGGTGGGGCTGCCAGCCAGGTCCTGGGCCGCTTAGTCACCTCTAGCCCTGTGATACTCAGGAGATTTGGGTTGGAAGGTTCCCTTGGGCCTACAGGAGTTCTGTCCCCACACCCCCATCCTTGTTGTGCTCCTGGCACCCGGTTCAACGTTGAGCTCTCCCCAAGAACTCTAGGCTAGAAGGAGCTGGATGGGGGAACCACATGAGCTGCCTGCAGGGGGCACAGTTGAGACAAGAATGGAGGTTTATACCCCTTCTCGAACTCTCCACTGGAGAACCACGGGGATAGGCAGCCAGGAGGGCTGGACCTAGGATGGACATGCTGGACTTTTGGTGGGGACTTGGGGACAGAACTGAGGGGCTGTGAAGGAGAGAGAAGAGAGGCTGGTGTCTCTCATCGAGGAGAGGCAGGCAGTGGGCATGGCTACAGGGGTCACTGAGCTCCGGAAGCCCTGCCCAGAAGGGGGAAGCAGCCTGAGGTCTGGGCATGCTGCTGTACCCGGGTAGGAACCAACTTCCCCGTAAGCCCCAGGACAGTGTGGGTAGGGGGGACAGGGCCCCACACGCTGGCCCACCAGCCTGAGCCCTGGGCTATGGAGCCAGAACAGACAGGAAATGGTCTGATTGCGTTTGCACAGGAACAGCAAATCCCTTGCAGCTGCTCCAGGCAGGGCTAGGGCCATGGGCGGGAGGGGCGGCCATTGCCAGAGCCCTGACAGCCCCGCTGAGCGTGCCAAGGGGTCTGGGCTGCTGGCGGGGGTGGGGGGTGCCTTTCCCAGGCCAGAGGCCCCCACCCCACCCCAGGAGAGCCACCCCCTTCCAGTTCCCAGAACGGAGCCCAGCTGTGGAATAGTGAGGGGGTGAGGTCATGGGGAGGGGGCCGCATTACTCATATCCTGGGGCAGGCGGGAAGGGAGGAGGTAGGGGAAGAGGCCCCAAGGCCTTCCATCCTCACTGCCCGGTCAAGAGCTGGGGACTTGTTCAGCTTCTTCCCAGTATGGAGCTTCAGGGGAGACACTGGGAGGTGCCTACCCTGTACCCCACTCTGTTCAGGGAGGGCTAAGAAGGGGAGACCCTTGGGGGCCTAGCTCCACAGGAATGTTCCCAGAAAATACACCTTGGCCTCCCTCCAGACCCGGCTCCACCGTTGTCTGGGTGACATGGAGGAAAACAGTAAATAGTGAGGTGGGGGTGCCCCAAGGAATCTGGGAGGAGGCCGAGACCTGCCACTCTGTGATCCCCCTGGCCCGTGTCTGCACTTGCTCACTGTCATCCGTGTGTGTGTATGTTGTATGAGGGAATGTGTTGGTGTGGGTACCCAACATGGGCACCAGACACCTGGAGAACCTGTGAGTGTTATACACCCTGCCCGGATATGAAGTGGGCACACCTCTGTGTGCTTGCTTACAGCCGAGTCCAGTCATCCCTGGTCTTTGTATGTCACTATTCCAAGAGAGTCCCAGGGATTTTCATATTTTTGTAGTTACGGAAGTCCTGTGGACCTGGTGGAGGGCTTTGAGAAACAGGATTGAGGTCCTGACCCCATGTAGAGGTGCCACAGAAGAGGTCCCTAGCCAGACCCAAAAGGGTACCTGAGGCACAGTCCCACGCCTAAGCCAAGCTCACACAATCACCAGGGCCCACATAGGCACACCATTGCACATGCAACAAGTATTGTTACACGTACATGCAAACTTATACATGCATACCTGCTTGTGCTACACAGATATCGGGAAGTGAGAACAAAATCTATGCTCTGGTGGTCACTCCTCAAGGGCTGCCTCACAGTGCAGGGGCACTTCTTGTCCACCCTACTCCTCTCTAACCATTCATTTAGGGGACTGCTGATGTGTATGGGTACAGGGCAAAGAAACAGGCTCCAGCCTCAGCCAACAGCCCCCAGATAGTACATGTCCAGCAGCCTCAGCCAGCCTCGAAACTGGCAGGCCAGCCACATTTGCTGGGTGATGGGAGCCAGGTGTGGGGAATTAAGGGCTTCCTGGGGCCGGGAGTTGAAGGCCCTTCTGAGGGAGAGGCGGGCAGCTCAGGGTGCAGAACATGAGCGGTGGGCAGTTTGCTGCTGGAGTCCCATGTGGCTGCAGAGGGGGGAGCTGGCCCCACACTGGAGCCTGTGGAGAGGCCTGGCTTTCGTCTGAGAGGCTTAGGGGAGACCTGGAGAGATTAGATCATGTGCTGGCAGGGCTGCCTGGCCAGGGGACTGAGGCCCAGAGGGGAGCAGGCTGCAAGGTCACATGGCGGACAATGGCTGGGAAAGGCTGAGACCCCGGCAAGGAAACTCAGCCTTGTACTAGCTCTGGCCTGGCTTCCTCAGCCTTGACCTGGGACACTGAGCCCTGGAGAAGCATAGACCCTGGACACCTCCTCCCAGCGCCAAGCAAGTTAGGAGCAGACCTAGAATTGCCAAGACATGCCATGCTCGCTGGACAACTATGCCAGAGATGTTAGGTTGTGGCTCCAGATCCTGGGCCCAAGCGTGATGTGTGTGTTCTGAGACAGCAGCAATCTCCCGCCTCAGTTTCTCCACCTTTGGATGTAGTTCAGAGAAACTTCCCAGAGGGCCCTGAGATGAAGTGGGAATGCCTTGCAAAACCACCTACAGTTCGGCACATGAAAGGCAGAGATGAAAAGAGGGCTGGTGGTTAGGACAGGAGTATTCTGTCTGGCTAGCCAGGAATGAGCCCTCTTCACCCTTAGACCCTAAATGGAGTTGTCCACCTCTGTCCAAGGAAGGAATGAGTACCCTAGTCAGGTAGGGTGAGGCTGGCTGCTTGACCAATCACCTGCCAGTGCTATTAGCCAAAGCTCCTGGCTTTGGGTGGCCATAACCACCACTCTCCGTTGACCCCAGCACTCTCCCTGGAACTCAAGCCATGCGCTGGTTAGGTCTAAGGACAGGCTAGAAAAATGGGGTAGATGGTCCTGAAAGCCTCTCCTTCCCCAAGAAGGCACATGTGTATCCAGATGTGTAAAGAGCCCTGGATCTTCTACATGGGCCAGGGGTACTTTTAAGACTATTTTGCATGATCTCTATTTTTTTTTTTTTTTTTTTTTTTTTTTTTTTTTTTTTTTTTTTTTTTTTTTTTTGAGGCGGGATCTTACTCTGTAGTCCAGGCTGGTCCTGAGCTCATTATGTAGCCCTATCTGACCATGGAAATCCTCCTGCCTTAGCCTCCTGAGTGCTGGAATTATAGCTTATGTGGTGCTGAAGAATTGAACCCAGAGCCTTGTGCTTGCCAGGCAAGTGTTTTATCTGCTGTGCTAATCCTCCAGCCCATGACCTCTGTTTTAAAGATGGGTAAACTGAGGCCTGGAGAACTGGTCTAGCATCTGAGCTTGTTTAGTACTCTCAGCATGTGGCCTCTTGTCATGGCCATGGTGTGACTATCTCTCTGTTCCCCAGGCTAACCACTCAGTGGAGTGTGGAGGATGAAGAGGAAGCAGCCCGGGAGCAGCGCCGGCGAGAGCGAGACAGGCAGCTGCAGGCGCAGGACCCGGATGGAACTGGCTGTTCTCTGGAGCAGCCAGAGCAGGAGGCACTGTAAGCTGCCTGGGCCCGGAACCCTTGTGGGCAGCAGCTGGGATTCTGTGCAGAGGACAGTGCTGGTGGTCAGGCCCCGGGCAGGGGTCATAGAAGAAACCGTGCTCTCTGGGCAAGGGTCATCAGTAGCTTTAAGGCGGTGCTGTCTGAGGGATGCCTGTTTAGCCAGTCACACGAGATGGCCCCCTCCTGCCAGCCTCCGGGGGTCTCTGACTAAGGCTCTGGGCACTCTGCCTGGTTCCAACCCTTGTTTAGACCGATACTGACCCCAGCCACACAGCCCTGGCCCTTGACCCCCGCCCAAGATCCCTGCTGCCGGTGACTCACAGAGGCCACGTCCAAGTTGGCGGCCACGGGCCCGGCTCGTTTCCTCCCTGGGCCCTGGAGGCCCCCGTGGCTGGGCTGGGCTGTTTTTCCAATAATGCTCCCTTCCTCCTGGCCCTGTTTTGTTCCATTTTCTCCGAGTCAGCAGCTTTGGGCGGGGTGGGGTCCTGTAGCGGTCATGGCTCCTTGGCCAGGTCCTCGGTCACCCCTGGGCCTGGGAGCCCTTCGTAGCCCTCAGCCTCTGCTATGGAGCAAGTCTGCTGCTCAGGAAGGCCCGTGAGAACCAGCTCCGGAAAAATCCTGTGTCCAGGGCAGCCACTGAAAGCCCTAGATGTAAAGAAAAACACAGCTCTGTCCCCAGGGAGGCCCACACTGATGGCGAAGGGAAGGTCAAATTTTCAGGGACACTAGACTGACGGGGAAGCTCCAGGAACACTAGACTAACAGGGGAGGCATATCCCTCTCCTCCGGGAGCCTTGGACTGATGGGAAAGGTACCTCTCCTTTCTCAGGAATTCTCTGACCCCTGGGGAAACACAGATGCGCCCTGGGGAGCCACCTCTGAAGCAGATAGGGCCTTTCACACATGGAGCTCATGGTCTGAGGTGGGAGACAGGCTGGCAACATGGGACCAGGCCTGGAGGTGACAGGGCCCAGTTCTCACACCCTGTGCTGCTCATCTAGCCTGAAGCCCTCAGAGGTCCCTGAGCTGGATGAGGATGAGGGCTTTGGTGACTGGTCCCAAAAGCCAGAGCAGCGCCCGCAGCACTGGGGGCCCGAGAAGACCCCGCACCATGGCGAGCCACCTCAGCACGAGGATCCTGAGAATCAAGAGGAGGACAGGCAAGTGAGGGTCAAGGCCCGGAGCTTAGGCTGCTGATCAGAGCTCCCATGGTCCCCAAGCTTTGACCTGTACCTGAGTAGTGGTCTCTGTTTCCCCTTTCCAACCAGCCCCCACCCCAAAGTCCTTTGGTTGCTAAAGGGGGAGAAGAAAGGAAAGAGAGGAAGGGAGCTAGACAGTAGGGAGGCCAGTGAGGGGCTGCAGGGAGGGAGCGGTGAGGAAATTTCATTCCTGGGTTCCCTAGGGCCCCTGGGCCCCATCCAGACCAGCTGCGGCCAGCGGGGGGGGGGGGGGGGGGGGGGGGGGGGGGGGGGGGGGGGGGGGGGGGGGGGGGGGGGGGGGGGGGGGGGGTTGCCACATCAGCACACAGCTGCAGCCCACTGACGTAATGCAGGCTCTGCAGCCTGCACCCCCATCCCTGGGGGCTGGCTGATCTCCATTCCCACGAAGGGGAGCAGGTATTTCCAGATGCGAGCCTGTGAGGCAGCCTTGGGGGTGGGGGGGGCATGCTTTCCAGATGTGTGGACTTACATGTGTGCCGGCCTGAATCAGGATGATGGGGGCCCCAAATATCCCTGGGGCTCATGAATGGGGCCTCTTCCAAATCCCTACCTTGTCCTTCCCCAGTTCAGGGTCTGAGCTGCTGTTAGTAACGCGCAGACCACATGTGAGGGTGACCCTACTCAGCCCCATCCTTGAATTGTGGGTCCCCTCCACAGTCCTACTGAGATCTATGACTGGGGTGCTGTCCATGCCTCTTGACTAGCCCCTCCTGACCTCTGTGAGGCCCTGAGGTCAGCCAGGGCTCTGGCTCAGCCCTACCCACGTCATGGTCTCCCCTTTTCCATCCTGCAGCCAGGTTCCCACATCTCAAAAGTCACCTGCCTATATTAGTCCTCGTTCTGGCCTGACCACTGCTGGCCTCAGTTTCCCCACCTGCCCTTAGCTGAGCGTCCTTTGTCTGAGATGGGCCAGTTGCAGCACTGCTTGTGGCAGGACACTTTCTCTCACTAGGCAGCAGGGGGCACTTTGGCTCTTCTTGTGGGCCTGTACTTCCCACCCCACCCCCGCACCTGCTTGGCCTTACAGACCGCCGGTTCCTGAATGGTCCCTCTGTGTGGCTGTTGCTGGCTGGGACCCCGGCCACCTTGGGCGGTGGGTCTGGGTCTTGGCTGGCAGGTCCACCAAGGGGCCTGAAATCATGGAAAATACGAGAATTTATCATCTTCTTCTCCAGGTTCAGTCCCGCTCAAATGCAAAGCCACGCCACACCCGGCTGCCAGCTGGCTGTCTCCCCTCCCCCGTGGCCCCTTTCCTGAGTGATGCATGCCTGCCCTAGCCTCGTCCACTAGCTGACCCAGCCCCCCAAAATACCTTCGAACCCCACCTCCCTCTTCTTGACATTCTGCTCCACTAATCTGCTGGCCCACAGCTAGAGCAGGGTGGCCCAGGCAGCCCATGCTAGGTGGAGGTCAGGGACAGCTCCCACGAAGCTGGCTTCACCCAGAGAGGGGGCTGCCATAAGGGGACCCACCTCTCTACCTGGGTGGCCCAGTACAACAGAGATCAGGCACAGGCTGCTGTTCTCAAAGGGGCCTCTGGGCCTTTACACAGAGTCCCTCAGAGATGGTGTTGGTTTTTGAAGTTGGTGTC
This sequence comes from Ctenodactylus gundi, assembly GCA_004027205.1. Classification (NCBI taxonomy): domain Eukaryota; kingdom Metazoa; phylum Chordata; class Mammalia; order Rodentia; family Ctenodactylidae; genus Ctenodactylus; species Ctenodactylus gundi. Next base: position 102,557 of record PVKB01002644.1, on the reverse strand, counting down.
ATCCTTCCCCAAAGAAATGGGAGTCTTAGAAATTGTCAGCACGCAATTTTCGGACTTCACCCACTTTATGGATGGGGTGATTGAGTCCTAGAAGTAGGAAGGAAAAAGAACCGAGCAGTCAAATAGCCCTCCATCCCGTTCGATTCTGTAGGCCCCATCACGCTGCCTATGAAAATAACCATGGAGATGGATTGTGCCACACTGAAGCCCACCTGGAGGGGCTGAACCTGGGCCAGGAGGGATCAGGCCCAGAGGAGACTGTCCAGGAACACCTGGAGACTTCAGAGGCCAGAGAGGCAGAAGAGGAGGTGAGGGGGGTCTGGGTGCCTTCCCATCCTCTCTGGGTCTGTCTTTGCTTTCTGCACCACTCTTTGGGCCTCTTGAACTGTCCCAGTGCTCCTTGCACTAGTTGCGAGCCCTTCCAGGCCCACATTCTCAGAGGGTAGAGGACAGCGAACTGGGTAACCCTCTAGGCAAGTTCCTGCTGCATAATCAGAAGACATTTCCCAGCCCTGAGAATTCCAGGGCTAGCGCATGTCTGGGCCGGACAGGACCTGAGGCCAGGGAGGGGAAAGCGTGTGCTCCAACAAGCCCTAGGAGAGGCTCAAGGGCTATCAGGAGGGGTCACTGGGCGCTCTGTGTTTTCTAGTCCTCGGCAACCGGAATGTCAGCTGCTCCAGACCCCTAGCCCCTTGGCCTTGGAAGGAACCGGTGACCTACACTCACCTCCCCTGAGCCCCACTACCAAAATAGGTCAAGTCCCAAAGCCTTCTGCTCTGCCTTCCCAGGCTCAAGCTCCAATGCGTGTCATCTGCCCCCCTGCCAGCTCCCACCTATAACCAGCATTCAGTAAACCCTCCTGATACGGAAGCGGGTGGCAGAATTATGGGTGGGACCCCTGGGGAAGGGAGAGCAGGTCTTTCTTTGGCTGCTCAAGACTCACACGTCTGCCCAATTCTTCAGCTCACCCAGAGGACGGAGTCCCTGAACCATTCCATAGAGAAGAGGTATGTCTGTCTTCTCTCCAGGATCCAACAGGGGGTGAAAGGGATAGAAATTTGGAATCTTGGAGGGCTTTTGGAGGAGCTAAGGTTGTAAGGGGGGGGGGGGGGGAGAATCCAGAGAGAGAGACATGAGGCTCAACTCTTCTGCCCTCTAGTAACAATGTGAAGAAGTCCCAGCCTGCCTTGCCCATCTCCAAGATTGACAAGCGGCTGGAAGAGTACACCCAGGCCATTGAGGTATGACCAAGGGCCCTCTGCTGCCAGATCCCTCTTCCAGTCACGTACAGTTCCTCCATCAATCACACCCTTCTATCTCCTCGACACCTTTCCATCCAACCAGCACTCCTCCATCCATCCAGCGCTCTTCTATCCAGCCAATATCTCTCCATCCATTAAATCTGTATCTCTCCATCCAATGAACACACTCTTTCATATAACCCATGACCCTCCATCCACCAGAATTTCTCCATACGATTAGTGTTCCTCCATCCAACACATGCTCCCCCAGTCCTACACTATGAGCAGCATGATGTCCCCACATGTCCTTTATGCCATGCATCACCTGTGTTCTTCAGAACAAGGGCATGTTTCTCAAGTGTACCAAATGAAGAGAAGCACATTTTTACAGAATTCCTGGCTCTGGGCCTGTGTTGGGAAAACCAAGCTGGGGGAAATATGAAGATAAAAAAGGTTCCTTAGGGGCCCTCTCATATGCCTCATGGTGGCTGTCCACTAAAGCTGTCCTGGGACTTTGTACCCTTTTCAGTCTGCTGGTCGGACCACCAAGCTATCCCGCCAGGCCTCCATAGATCTGCCCAGCATGGCTGTAGCAAATACCAAGAATCTGTGGGAAACTGGAGAGGTGCAGACTCAGTCCACTGCCAAGACCCCCTCCTGCAAGGTAGGGCCTTCCCTAGACTGGGCTGGGCTGGGCTGGGCAGTTTATGCTGGGTGGTTCTCTTGGAAAAGCAATGCAAAACTGTTCAGGGTAAAGTGTGGGTAGACAGAATGCTGGAATGTATGGGGCAGCTACTCAAGAGGTCATTTGAAGGCCATGCTGGCCTGTGTGGGTACATGTTGCCTTCTCTCCTCTGCCTTTATCCCTGGGGTCTCATCACAAAGGCAAAGTGAGAAGATCATCAGCCACTGGCCCCCACCCACCCACACACAGCAACTGTAGTCTGGCAGAAGAGAAGGGTCCAGAGCTTCCAGCCCCATGATAATCCCTTCTTCTGCTCCCAGGATATTGTTGCTGGAGATATGAGCAAGAAGAGCCTCTGGGAAAAGAAAGGAGGCTCCAAGACATCATCCACGATCAAGGTGTGTCTCCGTGTGATTAGTTCAGGTCTGGGGTGGCCATGAGGGGCCCTTGCCTCTGGGAAGGCCTCCCAGAAGCGGGGTATCTCCTTTCCAAAGCTGTTTCCTTAACTCTCAGTCTCTTTTCCCAGCAGAGCACCCCATCTGGAAAGAGGTACAAGTTTGTGGCCACCGGCCATGGGAAGTATGAGAAAGTGCTTGTGGATGAGGGCTCAGCACCCTAGACCACACGTGTTGGTGAGTTCAGAATAGTGACCAGAGCACAGGGCGTTATGGAATATAATAGCTTGAGTGGGATCTACTTGTTCACATGTTGGGCTGTAGAGCTGGGCTCTGAGGCCTGAAGACCAGGTTCAGAGATGGCTTCATCCTAGACCCAGCCTGACCTTCCAGACCCTGAGCAGACTCAGCCCCACATTGCGCACCAGCTTGGAACTCTCTGTCTCACCAGAATTAGTCCAGCTCGGCTGCTGCTCGTAGGAAGCTTAGCACTCCCCTTAGGAACTCCTGCCACGTACAGAGGGGCTTGTCAGAGAAGGCCTACTGGCCACTACAGGGCTAGGAGTGGAGGAAGAAGATGAGAAGGGAGCTCTGAGGTGGGATTCCTTGGGTATGGATGGGCCGAGAGTCTGCAGAGGGGCCAGAACTTGGTTCTTGCCTTCTTTTCCCTGCCAAGGGCCATTGGAAGATCTGAGGTCTCGATCTGTGTTGAAGACAGAGAGCTGGCACCTGCATGCTTAGACATAGATTTATTGGTGACCTGGGTTCCATTCACAGTGCCCCTCTGTGTCCAAGGGGGCAACTGGGCCACTCCCACTACCTGCTTTCCCTGCTGAATCCTTTTAGTAGCAGTTGCTGGAAATCCGTCCTGAGACCTTCCCCTCATGGCTGGTGGCCCATCAGGATCATCTGATGGCAGCCTGGATCTCCACCCATGCCCCTACGCAGACCTCAGCCTCCTCTCAGCTCACTTTGGCCAGACTGATTTTCCAGTCCCTGGGCTGAAGAAACCCTCCTCGCATAGCCATCAAAACCTGGTCATGATATTATTGGGTATCCTTACCCACCCCCACTGGCAAGTACACTGCAAGCTGCCTGCTCAGACAGGGAAACAGAGGTACGCAGTGAACGGGGCCATGGCCAGATCCCTTCTGCTGCCCAATCAGCATTCCTGCCTGCTTCTGAGCACCCCTCATCCTCTGAGCTCCTGCATCCTGGCCTGAGGTCTGGCTCCTGCCACCCATCAGGCCCCTCAAGAGTAGCAGACATAGCAAACGACAACCAGCTATGGGCGCTGGTGATGACTCTGACGTCAGACAAAAGGAAATCTGTCCCCAGGTCTTGAGAGCAGCTGGGAGGAAATGTAGGGCCTGCCCCAGAAGAGGATCTGTCAGCCCTGCGTCAGCACATCCAACACCCTGCCTCATCACAGACATGCAGATTCGCCCTCTCACCAAAGTCTTACCCCTCGTGCTACCTACTACCCTGACCAGACAGTTCCTCAGGCCCTCCACATTTCTACGCCCCGTCTCCCACTTCCCATGCTCCCTACCTCTTTATTTCTCTGACTTGTCCTTCCTGACTTGCCCCACCCACCAGGCTCCTCTCAGCACCCGGACATGTCCTTGCCAGCCTGGGCCTGTACCCCACACCCACCTTCCCGTTCCCCATACACTGCCTGTGCTTCCTCCTGCAATGTCTCTGACCACCCCACGAGAAATCAACCACAGTCCTGGACCCTCAGAGTCACGCTGGTCACGTCACTGGAGCCTCCAGCCAGTCGCCGTCCGGTTGAAGTTCCTGGGCTGGGGGCTCAGGTGTACAACGCTGTGGAACGTGGGAGGACCCCGTGCCACCTCCTGCAGTTTGCGGGCATTGAAGCGAGGCCGGTACAGGAAGGGCAGACGGGCAAGGCCGGCCAGTGGGTGCTTCCCATCTCTGGGTCCCACTGGGCTGCTGTGGGACTCAGCCACAGACATGCGGTACAGCACAGCATCCCACATCCTGGAGGCGCGTGAGGCAGGAGGCCGGGCACTGGCTGCAGTTGGTCCCTCCGTTTTCACAGGTTCCAGGCTGGGCTCTGACCCTGGGAATGAGGGCTCCTCTGTTTCCTCCATCAGCTGCTTCTTGAGGCGTGTCCATCCACTAAGCCGGGGCTTGGGCGCAACTTTGGGGGCAGAGCACGGGTGAGGGCCTGATGCTGGGGCTGAGGATGAGGCCGCCAGAGGGCTGGTGACTTGCTCGGCTTCCCTAACAGGGCCAGGCATGAGCAGCTGCTCAGGGTGCTCAGCCTCTATGGCCATCGGGGCTGGATTGTATGGTAAGGGTCTGGGTGAGTGGTAAGTGGGGGCAATGGGCACCACCACTCTGGTGCCACACTCTCTGGGCACTGGAGCCTGGAAGTTGGGTGGCAGCCTCACTGCGGGGTACTCCTCGGGCCTGGAACTGGCTACCTGGGCCCCGGCAGGCAGTGGGCGGATGTGAGCCACTGGGATCAGAGTCTGAGCACTAGGGGGACATGGGGCTGAGTCTCCATCCAGACCCCTGGGGCCCCCATCTAGGGCCACCCTGGGGGGCTCGAGAGTCTCAGCACATGGGGATGATGCCAGCTGGATGTGCACCTGAGTGACATGGGTAGTCCCTGCTCCAGGTGCTGAGACAGGGGCAGAGCCACTGTGGGGCCGGGTGGGCTCCAGAGCTGGGGCTTGGATCCTTGAAGGGGCCTTGATGTGCGTGGCCAGAGCCTGGCGCTGGGGGAGGCTAAAGGCGAACGAGGATCTCTGCAGGGGTGAGGCCACATGGTGGATGACAGGGGTGTGTGGGGAGTGGGCCAGAGGTGCCACTGTCCGCAGGGCCTCGGTAGGATGTGGGGTCGTGATCTCCACATCATGGCTGGCCTCACTCACAGGGGACAGGGAGGTGCGAAAGGCCCCTGGCGAAGCAGGGACAGTCCCTGCCATCTTCTTCCGAGCCGCCTTCCTCAGAAGCTTCTGCAGACGTAGGTTGTCTTTTCCCGGCTTGGGCAGTAGAGGCGGAGGGGGACCAGGAGTCCCCTGAGGGCTTGGGCCACCTGCCCCCAAGGACACGGAAGTGGCAGAGATGAGCATCACTGCACCCTGGGGTGGGAGGGACACAGTCAGGCCAGCCCTCCTCCTTCCTGATGGGCGGGGCAAATCATCTCCCCTCCTCCAGGAAATTGGGGCTGTGGTATCCTGACACCAGCAGTCCTCTGCCCGAGCCCTGGCATCGGCCAGTGCCTTCTAAGCTTATGTATCAGCAACCATGGGCAGTGTGACAGCTCTGGTGTGAAAGTAAGTCCTCAGAGCTCCAGCCACTCAGCAGGTGACAAGGGCTAGACACTGCCTCTGTCCGCTATGCGCTGCATGGAGCGGGTTCCTTGTGCACCAGGCCAGGCCATCATGCTGCTCAGGATGAAGAGGGGAGACCTACAGGCAAGCACCAAGTCGGAGGCTTGAGCCTGGACAGCTGCTGGCTGAAGCCAAGGGCAGGAAGAGCAGGCTGTCCGCAGACACGTGAGGGGCGCCATGCCGTCGCCGGCCTGACCACAGACTTGTCTGTCTGCTGCAAGCCGGTGGTGAGGGGTGGCGGCCAAAAGACTCGGGAAAGCTGAGGCTGCCTCATTGGAGGTAGATTGGCCGGAAGGTGGGAGCAATTTTCGCTGAGCTGTGCTAAATGGGATATTCCCGCAGACCTCCTGGCTGGGGTGGTCCTGGCCAAGCCGCCCGCCTTGGTTTCTGGGCGCCACGTGTTTGCAAGGACATTGACAAATGGCATCTGGGCTGAGCCAGGGGCTGTCTGGTTTGGGAAGGAAAGAGGCCTCAGGCTGCTGTAGTTGGGGCTGGCTCTGCGAAGGCAAAGTGATCTGCTAGGGAGGGGTCCAGGGAGGTCTGCGCCCCTTGCTCCTAGCTGGTGGCGGCCTAAGGGGGGTGGTGCACAGGAATGGAGAATGGGGGGATCTTCAGGTCTCATGAGGGCCCGCTGGAGTAAGTTGGCAGCATTCCCTCTACCTTGAGGTCATCCCAAGTGGGGCCCAGACCTCGAACTCCAGACTTCAGCCCAGGGACCAAGTAGGTATCCCAGGTGGAGGTTGCAGTAGGGCATTTTTCCTGGTTGTAGGAAGTCAGGCAGCCAGGCAGCCACCAGGAGGCCAGGACACAGGAAGCAGAGAGTCAGGTCATTCAGGAGGCAGGGCCAAACACCTTCCTGAGGCACCAATCTAATACTTCCCACACCCGACACCTGTGTTTTGCAGGTGGCAGATAGCAGCACCTTCTAGCCTCCCAGGGGAGACCCCAGCCAGATGCCACTGCCAGCCCCGGATAAGAAGTTGCTTCCATGACTAGTAGAACTTGCCCTCCTCCTTCCAACACCTCTACCATCATAATCATCTCCTTTTGACCCTAGACCCTTTAGCCTTTGTATCTTCCCATACTCTAATCCCCTAATTTCTGCATCTCATGGCTGAGTCCTTGGCTAAAGGAACAATTTCCAAGAGCAGCCAAGGACTTGTGCAGAGAGGGCTGGCCGCTCCACCAAACCCAAGGAGCACCGACCGATACCCATGCCGGATGCTCGAGACTCTGTATCCTCCTTGCTCCTTACTTGCAGACATTCTCCCATGTTGTACAATAAAGCTCCTTGACAGTCACTTACATGCTAGTCTCCTGTTATCTCTAATCGAGGAGGGGTAAGGGAATAGGACTGGCCAGGACACAAAGGACCAGCCTGCTCGCTGGATGGTGTGCTCCCAATTCAGGCACTCTATCTAGTCCTACGACAAGACCTGGACTCCGAGATCTGAGATATGGGCCTCAGTTAGGGATGGGTCCTCTTCTGTGATCTCTCTGCCTTGCTTGGCCCAAGATAAAACTCACGGTACCTGGACCAGTACACGTATATGTACCCTGATGGGGCACTCATGAGGGCAAGAGCTACCACAGGACAACTTCCATCCCATCACCCAGTGGAGGCTCTGTGGAGGTGTGGTGGATGAACAAAGGGATGGAAGAACATCCAAACAAACAGAGGAGTAAGTGATAAGCAGAGGGATGGGCGGCAATGGAAAGAAGGAAGAGAAGAAGGATCAGAAATAGCAAATGTGGCAACATGTGCCCATGGGTGGGTAGGTGGGTGAGCAGTCGAACGTGTAAATGGGAAACAGTATGGGGTGTTCTTCCTAGGGCTCCCTCCGCCCTTTGGGACTATACTTGGGCCTGACACCAAGCCTCTTGCCCTCAGTGTTTGGGGGCGGGCCCTTGACCAATGATGGTCGAAGCTTGACCTTGCCATTCACTCAGCCATTTAAAGAGACACTTTTTGGAGGCTTCTTTGTCAAACTCCATCTGCCTCATGAAAATGGACTTCTCAAAAAAGGTCAAAGCTCAAAAGAAGACAGTTTCCATGGAGAGGGGCATGGCACAGCCTCCCCACCCTTTCTGCCCACAGCCCTACCACTGAGAAGCGTCCAGGCCTACCCTCTGCCTAGCCAGGAGCTTCTTCCAGGTGACAGAACAATCCTTTACTTTCCTACTCAGTCTGGAGGTAGCTGTTACTGAGGACAACAGGAATAGGTCACCCCAGAGTCTACAGTGGGACAGGGAGCCAGACACTAGGACAGTACCGGAGTAGAGAGCACCAAGAAGCAAGGGGAAGACGTATCTAATGCTGGGTCCCTCTGACCCACCCAGCCTTTTAAAAAGACTCAGCTTCAGAGAAGAGGATCCAAAGTCTATTTTCCAGAACACAGCTTAGCCCCTGTCTTACTTAGGGTCAGGATAGAGTTCTGCTCTCCTGCTGAGCAACACCTACTCCTGCTGCCTCAAACTAGGAAGCAGGCCGGTTACTGTCAAGGTCAGGTAGCTCAAAAGGCACCTAGCGAGGAATGCCAGACCACTACCACTCCCTCATCCCACCTGAGGGGTCCCTAAGAGCCCACTTCCCCCCATTCCAGGTACCACCATAGTTCCACAAACTGAAGACGTTCCTGGTAACCGCACAGCCAATCCATGAGTCTGCAAAATCAAGAGGCATACGTAGGCACGGGGACAGCAGCCACCATGGCTGCAGTGGCTTGGTCCCAACTGCCACGTCAGCTGCACCCATCCTTGGCCTACCCTCAGCAGGTCAGCCCAGGACACAAAGCGGGGCTTGGGGTCAGTGGGCTCCTCTACTTCCAATCATGGGCACTGAGATCTGGGACCCAGATCAAGAGGCCCCTACACAAGCCACCGTAACCAAGACACACGGGAAGATGGACCATTCCCATGATCTCCCCACCCTGGGCTAAGTTCAACATTCGCCAAATTTGAACCCTCCAGCCCCACTATGGGACTGGCATAGCCTCCAGTGTCCTCCTGGATGAAAATAAAATCCCCCAAAGAAGCTGGGCTCCTTGTTCCTAGCTTTACACAATTCTCCAGTCTATCCCCGCTATGAAGGGAAGGCCTCTTTGCTGTTTCTTCTCCCCGCACCCAGCCCTGGCTAGAGAAGATAGAACCTGGTGTGGATTACCTGTTTCAAGCCTTTAGCAGCCGGCAGCAGCCTGTCCAGCAGTGTCCTCTCTACTGTCCTGCTGTACCTTGGGCCTGGTGCCCTGAGAAGGAGGTGGCCGTTACCCAAAATAAGACCTGCCCTGTCCCTATGACTTCACAAGACAGTACCTGCCAAAGGCTGAGACTTGTTAAGTGGGCAGCCACCCTCCCCTGCTGGCCAAGCAGGGCCACTACACAACCTGCAGCGTGCCCATCTGCAGGTTTATCCCCTAAGGGTCTCCCGTCCCATCCAAGAAAGGCTGGTGGACACAGGGTTTCTCAGACCAGGCTCCAGAGGCCAGCAGATGGGACTAAGTTCTCCCTACAGCCCGCTCTCCGCACAGACACCTGTAATGGGGGGTGGGTGTGCTTGGGCCTCTGCTAGCAGACCTCTACCACTGAAGAGGCTAGGAACTCCCTAGCTGCCAGCTTAGGACCTCTGTAGAGTGAGTGCCAGGTGTGACACTCATGGCCAGGGAACAGGCCCAAGGGATCCAGTGGACCCAAACAGGTGAAGGGAGAATCAGGCTCTGAGCAGGAGAACAGGGACCACCTCAGTTACTGGGCACACAGGGGAAAGTAGGCAGGGCAGGGGGTCCTGTTCTTAAGTCTAGGGGCTGCCTCTCCTTGTCCTGTTACCTACCACAAGCACATTCCTGCCTATCCTCAGCCTTCAGGGCCTATCTCTAGCATGTAAAAAGTGGATGAGGCGCCCATCGCAGCCTTCCGGAAGGTGTGAGACCCAGCTCTGGGACACAGGACCAGATGGAACTGTGACTGGTGTGTGTGGGGTTGTATCAGGACACTCCGGTGTTCCTAGCCCTAGGATTGTGGAGGTCAGGCACCCTGCCTGCATCTTCTTGGGCTCACCTTGTCCTTGGTAATGTTCTGCCCTAGATGGGGAAGCTCGGTGGACACCATAAGCCCTCTCCACTTGTGGAGCCTGGGAAGAGTGACAGTGGGATCAAAATACGCAGCAGTTCTCCCTCCACCCAGTGCTTCAGTTTTCCTTAACTAAGAGGCAAGGCCATCTAGATGAGCATTTCTCTGACAAGCATGTGGCCCTTTTGGTTGGATGGTATCCCCTGGAATCCTGAGAGAAAACAGGCCAGGTCTATAGGCACATGGCTAACCACTCAGAACCAACACTGCCTTAGCAGCCCTCCCCTCCCCGAATCTCTAGCATCTAGACACTCAAGTAGGGGCCCGAACAAAGGTACGGCCCTGGCCTTGGAGTCACCAGCCACCGGTGGAGATACCATGGCAGGAGCCACTAGGTTGCTATTTCTCCTTCTCTTTTGTTCTGAATGTGCCAGTGGTGTCCACTTGGTGAAATGGTCTTGGCCTCCAAGATGCCTGGAGTTTCCTGGGCTACTCCTCTGATAAAAGAGGCCGGTGGGCCTGAGTGAGGTGTTGCATGGAAGCCTCCATCTTAGGTGAAATTTTCACTCTCACAGCATGCCTTGGGCAGGGGGAAGGGGCTGAGGAACCTGAGGCCTCAGCTCTGAGGACCCCACACAAACCTGGCCCAAGGGTGACCCCTGGCCCCATCTCAAAGCCACCTACCACCTTCCTTCTCTCCTCCTTAGCCCTTCAAGAATGCACTCATTGCTCTGCAGTAAAAATAGCAGCTGACACCTTCCTGAGGGAGGCGGAGACCTTGACTCCTTCTCTAGGCATGTCTCCTCCATCCTTGCCTCCCTCACCCTCCTCCTCTGGCCATTCCTATACTTGGTCAGGGGCTGTGTGGGCACACCCTGCCCCCCCAGGCCCCAGCCACCCAGCCACCGGCCAATGGGCTGCTGGGAAAGATCAAATGTCACTATAACATGAGGGCCTGAGGCCCAGCAGGCAGTGCCTGCATCTGATCCTGTCCACAGGGAGCTCCAGCCCTTCCCAGACTCCGCAGAAGGTGGGTATGGGAACAAGCCGCCCCCAGGTCTCTTACACTGGGGCTGGGCACTAGGCATCCAAGGGACACTGCAGGGCCTGAGGGCCAAGGTCTCCAGCCAATCTGCTACTGCACACCTTAATGGAAGCATGGCAGCTAGATGACCCAGGTGGTCCCTGGGGTCTGCTGAGAGATTCTGACATCATGCCTTGATGTTCCTTGAGCCTCAGGTGCAAAAGATCTGGCTCCAAACCAAAACACAGCGATGTGGATCAAGGAGGGCAAGGGTGCTTGGAGCCCTGGGGTGAGGATGGTTCTAATGCAGGAACAGGGAGGGTGGGACAGAAAACAAGAAAGGACATCGCCCAGAGCTTTAAGGGCTGCCCAGGGGACTGCCCACTGCAGCTCACCTGCAGTTTCCCATGTGTTACCCATGACACTACCACTTCGTAGAGATGGTAGCATGTGAAGGGGAGGGGCAGTTGTCACAGGTTACCCCGGAAGGAATCCACAGAGGGAGATTCTAGGTCCCAAGGGAGTGGACAGGGGCTGGGCTGGAACAGGACAGGGAAGAGTGAAGGGCGAGCCTGTTGCTCCTGCCTAGAAAGGTCATGTATGACCTTTGTTGTGTATGGAAGGAGCAGGTGGTTCTGAGAGTTATAGACTGAAGTTATAGACTAAGGCCCCTTGTCCACCAGGTACTCTGCACTGTCTAGAGGTCCTCAGGCATCCTGGGACAGGATAGAGTCAGGCAGTGCTGGCCAGAATGATGGCTGATGGCAGGGCATGGTCAGGATCCAGTAAGAGCTGAGTGGCAGGTCCTCCTGCCTCCCCCCCCTCCCCACCCCGCCACCTCTTGTCCCCTTCAAAGGAGGGAAGAATGGCATATGTCCCAAGGAGCCCAGTATCACAGGCTATTTCCACATGTTTCCTCTGACGGCAGAGCGTTAAGCTAGACAACTGGTTTCCTTCTCAGCTGTCGAAATATCATCTATACTCTGCCCTAGCAGCACCTCTCCCAACTGCCAAGGACAGTGACATGGACCACACAGAAAGGGGACGGGTGCAGAGCAGCCTTAAGGAACTGTTGGGCCCTCTTCGTGGAGTATGAACCTCAATTTTCCTGCCTGGAGAGAGGCCCTTGCTACCTTTCCTTGGAAGGGTGCAGATGTCCTCATTGGGGATCAGAAGATAAGGTGGTGGCAGGCAGGGCTGGGCTACTTTCACCGCTCCCATCCCCCATCATCTTGGGTTTCTGAGCACAGGCATCTTGCTGATTTTGGTGCCTATTTCTGGATACCTCAGCTGCCCCAGACTCCTTATAAATAGCCCCTCCTAAGAGATCACATCACTCCCCGCCCCCCCCCACCTCAGTGACTGACAGGTGTTGGCACCGCTTGGGTCAGAAGTGGAGGCAACAGCAGGCAGGGCCCCTGACTCCACTGCCCACAGTGACCCTCCATTCCTACAGAATGGCTTGGGGTTTGGGACCTGAACCCACAAAGAGGGCAGGACTTAAAGACAAAGGGGAACTGGGGGCTGGTAGAGACCAGAGGGGGCCACATTGGGGAGCAATCCTGGATGCTAAACTCTGAGGCCCTCTGAGGCCCCCACCCACCTGCAAATACACCAGAGGTTGTCCGCTGAAGGGCAACTGTGTCTCAGGCAGGGGATCTGGGGTAAGGCAGGGCAAAGCTCCATGCCTGGACGTGGTCTTTACAAATGTCTGATGAGCAAGTTTGCGTGTAACTTAAGTTGTTCTGAGAAAAGGAACATTCTGGCTTGGAAGTGGCTCCCACCTTAGCTCTGAACAGCAAACACATTTTTAGCTGATGAAATGGGTGTTTTCTTATATAAGCTCCCTAGGGGGCACAACCATTGTCTTCAAGTAAGATGTAATATGTTGTCATGAACTTTGTTTTTTAAACCTGGGGCCAACATTATGATACAGCTGCTTAGAGTACTCCCAGGCCCCATTGCTGTTGGGGTATGTAAGGCCAGCTCACAGAAAACAGTCCCAAGCGCTCTGGCCCTGTACCGGCCACATCTGGACAAGTATGGTCATTTGCAGGCACAGCCCTTTCCCAGGGATATGGACAAAGTTCAAGAACACCATGGACCTGGGAAAGCAGGGTGATGCTCCCCCTGGTCGTTCAGCATAAGTGTACTAAGCTGAAGCACCAGACCAGAAATAGCCTAGACGTTGGCTGGAGGGACTCAAGGGCTCGGCCTCTATGTCTAGTGGAGAAGAGAGAGAAGAGACAGACTGTGTCCTCAACGGTTTGTGGAAGACACCAAAGGGGCTCAGGGGTAACCCCAAGGTGGCCTGATTGTGGAAACTATGGAGCGCCAAAGGGTATTCCAGCTCACACAGGAAGAAGGGTTCTCACTTGACAGAATAAGCAGACCAGAGCAGGTCTGTACAGCCCATTTGGAGCAACTGGACTTGGTTAGATCCCAGGAACCCCCAACCCTAACCAGAGGCTTCCAAGAGATAGGCTGTAGCACAGACCAGCAGATCTTACTATCTTACAGAGCAGCTTTTAGGGCTCTCTCCAGCCTAGACAACATTTTATGTCTTGAAAATCTCCTGTTTGAATGTTGACTCAATGTGAGGATTCTAAGCTCCAGGCCTGAGTTGGTGCCTAAAAGAGGAGGATCAGAGTTTGGGGAAGGAAGGTGGAGAGGGGCTGACAGGGACCACTAACGCATAAGGTGAGCCCATCCAAGGACTGAGGCTTGGCCTTCAGGCCCTATCTGCGATGTGTCCTCTCAATCCCAGCTCTGAGATACCTATCCTTTATAGTGATTCCAAGCCAAGTCATCTCCTAACTTGGCCCCTCTTCCCTTCCTTACCCAGAAACAGCCCAGCTCCACCATGTCTGACGAGGAAGTGTGAGTACCACTGCCTGGAGCCACCTCATCTGGCTGATGGAAACCACTGGCTTGTGTGCAAATGTTGGGGACTGCTGGGGGCTGCTGCAGTCCAGCCAGCAGAAGCCACCTCATTCATTTCTCCTCTCTCTCTCTCTCTCTCTCTCTCTCTCTCTCTCTCTCTCTCTCTCCCTTTCCCTCTCCCTCTCTCCCCCACCTCCCTCATGACCTGCCCCTGCAGTGAACAAGTTGAGGGTAAGTGTCACACTTATTTTCTATTTCCACCACTAGTCAGAAAAGTTACTCTCAGGGAATGAGTTTGATGGTGGATGACAAATGTCTATTGGAAACCCTGGCCTGAATGCCCGAAGTTGGCTACTTCAGTAGGTCGGTGTTGCTGTGACCCTCTCTAGAAACGCTCTAGCCTCTCTCAGCTGAGAAGTGATCACATCTAAACGCACTCTACCATGCGGACTTGCCAGTCCTGAAGAACTTGGGGTCTGATTGGCCTCCTGGCCCCTGTCTCTCTTGGCCACATTGATAGCCATGGTAAGGCGTGGTACCCAGGGCATGAAGTGACCCTTGTGGCTAAATCATTCCTTCCTCCAGTGCAGACAGCAGAAGCAGCTGGACTATTCAGGAAAGGGCAGGCCAGCTCTTCCTCTACCACCCTCACTGGCTGTTCCTTCTAACATGGGTCCTCTCTTTTGTTCTATTTTAATGCAGAGCAATACGAAGAGGAAGGTAACTGTGGTAGCCTTGGAGGCCCCCATACTTCCTGAAGGCATTGCCTACCCGACCCTTCCTGTCCCCTACCAGCTCATCAATTAACTGTCCATCTTCATCATTAATCCATCTTTAACTGCCGTCATTAATCATTACTTTGTTAATGATTAATAATGCAATCATTTAATTAATGGTCAATAACTTGATCATTAATTAAATTATTAACCTCTCTTCAGTCAATTACTAGATTCTCATTAATCATTCATGAATGCCTCATGTGGTGGTCACAGCCTTGGTGTGTGGCGTGGGCTGGGATTTGGTCATTTAAACTCATTCATTAACATCAAGGGCCTCAGTGTATCACAAAGCAACCTCTGAGCGTTTCTCCACCTGTTGTCTCTGCATGTCTCAGTGTCTTGTCAATGTTTCTCCATCTTTCTCAATATCTCTGTGTTGCTCAGCATCTCCCTCTGCCTCTAGGTTTTTGTCAGTATCCCTCCTACTTTCTCTCTGACCCTATCTCTGCATTTCTCTGTTTTTCTGTTTCTGTCTCCCTCTGTGCCTATCTCTGTTTGTCTCTCTGTATTTGTCTATCCTGGCATCTCTCTGCATACACTCCCTGCCACTGTACCCTCAGGCACACACTGAGACCCTCCCAGGCTGTCATGCCCAGGCAGGAATGGGCGGTGGAGTCTGGACACAGGCACACCTGGTGGGCGTGGTGATTCCCAAACCCTAATGGGTGCTACTTGGGCCCCTGGCAGCCACTTGCTGTGAGAGGCTTCCCACTGCATTGGGCAGATTGTCCTGCAAGGGTTGATGGGTGCCAAGTTCTGAAAATATTTTGCAAACACTCACTATTTTAGCAACATGAGCTGAACACTTCTTTTTTTGACAAAAGGTAGAAAGACTCATTTCTGGGCAGGAAACGTGGCCTGGGAGCCACGTTTCCTGGGTACATCTACAGGAAGTTCTCCTGAGAATGCTTTCTTGAAGACCCTTGGGCCTACCTTGCTTCTAGGGCCCTTCCTAGTGTTGGAAATGGACCACGCATATAGGGTTTCTCATCACACATGGGGGTGTCATCCTTCCTGGTCCTCAACTCCATTCTACCCAGAATAAGAGGTAACCCAGTTGCTTGTGCACAAACATCTCACATGCAAGGCCAGGCACAGCATAGGACATGTAGCCTCCAACAACCCATCAGAGGAGGTCTAGGCTTGGCAAGGCCAGGTTAGCTGTGCAGCCGAGGGTGGCCAACTCTCAGGAAACCTTACTTACCATGGCCAGCTACTGTGGCCAGAAATACAGATCTGACCACTTTGTCTCTGCTTTGACCAGGACAGCCCAATGCCCTCTCCTGTCATAAGCCAACCTCCCATTGTTGCCCCCAGCATGCCCCTCTAATAACTGTCTAATTTCATCTCTCTCTCCCTATACCTCCTCCTGCTCCTGTCTTCTCCCATCCTCAGAAGAGGCCCAAGAGGAAGGTAAGAGGGGTCCAGGATCATAGCCCTATACCCATCTCCCAGTCTTTCTGCCTCCACCCAATCATCCTCTTACAGCCACCCTGTTGTACCCCCCTGCCCTCTCCCGGCTCATGAACCCAGCCCCTGCCTCTAAGGATGTGTGCGTGCCCCTCTCTAACCCTGTACTCTCTCCTCCCTGGCACCCTGTACTACCCGGCAATCCTCACCGCAGAAGTCCATGAGGAAGGTATGAGGACCCAGGACTTCTGGTCCCCATGTGTGGCCCGGGGCCTGGCTGGAGCCCTCATGGGTGGGGAGAGGGTGGAGAGGCAGTGAGGTGCCAGCCAGAAAAAGGGCCCCACATGTGGCCCCACGTAACACACTAACCATGACTGGTGCTTGAGGGTGTGGGACCTTGGGGACATCACAATACAGCGAGCCCCCTAGTCCCTTGCTGTTTGAGGTCATGTTCTCCCTCAGATAGAGGGGGGCTGGCCTACGGATCAGGGGGCAGCCTGGCTCAGGGTCCACGGGGAGACTATGGAGTTAATGAGAGTTGACTTGTGTATGCCAGAAGTAAGCAAAGAGCCTAGTACAGGTAGCCTGGGCCTCACCCGCCAGCCTAGACCCAACCACTACCCAGCATGGCTCAGGGTACTAGAAAAAATGGCAGATGAAAGTAGAGGCCCTGTAGCCCGGCCTGAGTGAGGATGCCCACTCAACCAGTTTACCTCCACCCCTACCTAGCTGTGTACCCAAAAACCTGGCAGTGGCCTCTGATCCATACTTGATCAAGGTCTGAGCTAGGCCGGGGGAGAAGGGAGGACTTTGTGCCTAGCTATTAGAGTGGTCAAAAGTGAGGTTCTGGTAGAACTTCCACATCCCTTCTAACCCTGCTTTTCTGGGCTCCAATCCTGCCTTACAGTCCTGGGGGTCCTCACTGACCCCAATAGGACCATAGGAGTACAGTTGAGGGGTGATGATAGATGGGAAGTGAACAAAGAGAAAAGAAAGATAAGCGCCCATCCCTTCCTGTTCCCCAGGATCAGAGCAGCAAGGAGTCGAACGACTAAAGCAAGAGCTAGTACCCATTCAACTGTAGCCTCAGTTTCCCCACTTGGGACAGGTTGGGTTGGAGTTGGGCTCAGGTCTCCTCAATCCCTGCTGCTCTTAGATTCTGAGAGTAGACTGCGGGCCTCGGGGCATGGGCTGGGGGCAGTACCCGGGCTAACTCTGACCGTATATTGCTCGCTTCCCGCATGCTACCTGGCCCCTCGGCCTGAGTGGCGACGGGCTGTTTCCGTTTAACCTCGGATCCCTCTCCTTTGACCTCTGACCCGCGGTTTTGCCTCTTGTTCCGTGGCCCTCCTTAGCCCCTGAAGTTCATGAACCAGGTATGTGACATGACTTCCACGCCACATTGGCATGTGTGGCCGTGCGTGGGTGCGTGCAGGAGCTGGGCCGAGAAGGAACAAGAGGGGCCGTGCTAACCCACTCAGCCCTGGCCTGCTCGTCTTCCTACCGCCTCCCCTCCCCTCTGCCTCCCCCAAGCCCTCCCCTCACTCATGGCTGCTTCTCTCTCCTCCGTTCCCCCCCTCGGTGCTGCTCCCAGAGGAAGTCCAGGAAGGTAGGCCGCAGAGCCATTTCCTCCCTCCCCGCATCTCCCTGCACCCCTCTCCTTCCCACACCCTCCCCAGCCTCCCTCACCATAGATGAAACCCACTTGGCCTCTGGGCAGGGTAACATGGGGAGAGTCTGTCCTGCAGGACTGGCTCAGGTGGATCTGCTTAACAGTGAAGGTTCTGATCGCCTTGGAAGAGTTCCAGGGCCATCAAAGCCCTTCCAAGGCCCTAAGTGGGAAGATAGAAGACGTAGCGTGGCCGGCCTTGAGGCATGGCAAACCTGCAGAGGATGGTTCTGGGGTCCACTGGGACCCACTGTGTCCACTAGGAAGGTTGAAAAGAGCACAGGCGGAGCGGGATGGGAGGCCTCTGCACTACCCCAGTGAGCGAGGCAGAGGAGAGAAACTAAGGAGATAAGGCTTAGGGAGGGTGGAGGGGCAAGTGGGGTGAAACGGTCGGGCTGAGGCCCAAGGGGGATGTTGGAGACCCAGAACAGCCAGGGGCCATGCGTGCAAATGAGCAATCAGTCAGGTCTCAGCATCCCACCCATCGCCTGGGCCTGAGCCAGACACATCCAAGCACGCGCATGGGGCTTGCCACACCGGGTGGAGGGAGGGAACTGCTGATCCAAGTCAGGGCCCGCGGGAGAAATCTACTCTGCTCCTCCATTTGCATGCTGCCGGATCTGTCCAACTGAGCCCGAGCCCCCGGCAAAGCTGTTCCCTGGCCTCAGAGAAGCCAGGGGGACAAGCCAGGGGAACAAGAAAGCACACTAAGAGAGGGACTAGGGATAAACTCTCAGGCTACACAGGACAGTGACATCCAGGAGCCTGCCTGTAGGAGCTATGAGGTCACTAGTCTACCCTGGGACCTTCACTGAGACCAGTGGAGAGACAGAAGGGCAGGCAGGAAAGAGAGGAGGCAGAGGGAGTTGGGGGCCACGTAAGAAGCTTTGTAGCTTGGGTTTGGCTATGTGGCTGCCTGCCTGGTAGCTCCTGGCCACCTCCTCATTCTCCACCAACACTGAGAGTGCAGCTGTGCCTTACCAGGAGAGGGCAAGGCCACAAAGTTGCCCCCATGGACTCCATGTAGGATTCTACTCCAAACTACGCCTCATTATTCCCCAGGCCACACTCCAAAAGATCCCTGCTGCTCCCTAACAGCCCAGGTGTTAAGAGAGGGAGATTTCAGGTCCATCTTCACAATTGGGAAGCTGTTTTGTCATGTGGCAGTTTCCTAAGCAACCATGTAACATAAAAGCTGAGGAGCACCCCAGCCAGACCCCCATCCTGACTCCAGGCGGGGCCTGCTGGCTGCTGACCAAACATAAAGGAAGGGGCTAGTGTCAGAAGTGTTTTCTCAGCCAGGCCACTGGTCTAACAGAGGCAGGGCCAAGGACACAATGTGAAGGTGGCCTTGTTGCTGCCACCCAAGGCCCAGAGCAGGACTACAGAACAGTGTAGGGCAGGGTCTGCCGGCCAGCTACAAACCTGGGCCACAGCCAGCCAGGCCTGGTCAGGACATCCTGAGGGTGAGCCCAGGGTGGTCACCCTTAAGTAAGCTCCTACCATGGAAGCATGGCCTGCCTTGCCCAGTGCTGGAAGCTCTGGCCTGCAGGATGGACCCACCTACCTAAATCCAGCCCCAGAAGTGTCCAAAGGAGAGGTGGCAGAGACTGTCCCAGAGATATTCAACCTAGGCTCCAGAAGAGAAGCTTCTGAGGGTCAGAAGGCAGCCTTCAGGGGTCTGGAGACCCCTGTCCTCAGGGTGAACAAATCAGAGCTCATGGCAAAAGATGAGTCCTTAGTGGATACCTGAACTCAGCAGAGCTCCATGGGTGGAAACTAGGCATTAGCAGAGGCCCACACAGGCCCATGGGATCAAGAGACTGAGACTTAGCATCTCTGTGTCTCAATCCCAATGAGACTGACCTCAGAGGAGAGAGGCAAGGCCACAGCAACTGTCCTGGGCAGACCCTAGACCCAGGACAGCTCCAAACCCCATATCAGAGTCTGGGGCTAGAGTCAGCCCTGCCGAGTAAGGTCCCATACTCTCCCATTGCCCACAGGGACTTCCCAGGTAGAAGTCTTTAAGGCACTTTCCACCCCCACCCCAGACAGCAGTCCTGTGGCTTCCAGCTATGCGTACACACCTGGATCCAGGCCTGTGGGAGGGTGTGGGCACTGCCCCCTGGCCTGTGCTTGCCACTGCTGCTAGTGTGGCCGCTGCTCCTTGGGCCGCGTGGCTTTTCTCTTGCATGTGTGCTTGTGCCTGCACTATGAAGATGCCACCGAAGAGGAACAAGAGGAGGGTGAGGAAGGTAAGGGCCTGCTAGCCCTGGCCACCGCCCGCTTTGTCCACATGGGACCCTGGCTCTGGCCCATGTCTGTTGTGGCTCTTCATCGCTGTTCCTCCACTGGTCCCTCTGTCCGTCTGTGCTCTTTCTCTTCCTGGCTCGCAGCCTCCAAGCAGAACCTCTCTGCTTTGCATCATGGCTGCCATGAGGCTCGGGTGCTGAGGCGGGCAGCCAGGGGGAATGAGCAGACATACCAGCTTCCCTAGATGACCCTGAACCCTTCCCTCCAGCCCTCCTCTTTTCTTGGCTCTCTGAAGACCTTTACTTGATGCCATCTCTCCCTTCCTCCCCTTACCCTACACCCTGAGAGCTTCTCAGAGCCCCTGGGGCCTTGCACAGCCTGGAGTGGAGATCCTCTGCTTCTAATGGGATGCATGGGTTGGGGGAGCCTCATCTAGAAAAGCAAGAGGTCCTACAGGCAGGAACCCACAAGCCCCCAGCTTGGGTGGTCCCCATTGGCAAAAGCGGGTAACTGTCTCACCCGTTCTTTCTTCTCTCTTCCATTGATGGTGACATTACGGTGACCAGAAGAAAAGCCGAGACCCAAGTGAGTGTGGGGTGGAGACAGGGCCGGAGGGCATGGCAGGTGTGGACAGGGGTAGGTGGCCAAGGCACATGCTTGAAGGAAAAGCTTGAGTATACAGGACAATGGGGGCGAAGGTTACCAAGAAAACCCGAGAGAGGACAAGTAAGGTGTGGCTCTGCCCAAGTCATCCAGGACAGGCATGAGGCCTGCCATGTTGGAGGCCATGGTCAAGGAAGGAAAAGCAATGGGGAGAGTTGGGAAAGGAAAGCAAGGAAAGAGGCCAAGGCAACCACACCCCAGGTCCCAGGTGCCTTTGCAGGCCTTGCAGGACCCCAGATGTAAAAACAGATGTGCACGTGAGGCGGGGATGGGAGGAGGGAGGGTGAGTCCAGAAACCCACTTCAGAGGACTGTATCTCAATTAGCTTTCTGCAGGGGACAAGGAGCCCTCTGGGGGATGGTTCTTTTCGGGAGGGTCTTGCCCTAATTTTATCTACTTGTATTTCAAAGACTTTTTTAAATCCAATTAATTCCTCTGACTTTCCTGCCTTGATAATATAAGCCCGCAGCCCTTGCCATGACGCACCCCTTATGATCCTGAACATTCCTGCTACTTCTTGGTACTACACAAGGCAGAACTTCAAGGTCCTTTAGCACAGCTTCTTATCTGTTCCCACTTCAGGAGGCATTATGGAATCATCAAAGAAGGATAAAGATTCACAAAGGGTATAGCCAGAGTATCCCTATCCCTCGCACTTTAGCTTTTGGCAATTTAAAATATAGCCATGCAGGATCACGAGACAAGTTTTTCTTTTTAATTTCACAAAAATTGTTTGTGTTTTCATCATGAAACTAAAACACCTCATTAAAGAAAATTTGGAAAATATGTAAAAGTCAAATGAAGAAAAAAATTATCTGTAATTCTCGCATCCACCCACCAGCTAACCAGCCAGACTGTGGAAAGGAGCAGAAAGAAATAAAAATCTTTATTTCTTCCTACTCTTTTTCCATGCAAAGGGCTCGGAAAAAAAGATCTCAACTCTGCTATTTTTCAAACATCTAACTGTCTATACAGCCTTGAATTCTGCTTTTTTTAAAATTTAGCACTATTCATAAGTATTTTCCCATGTTTTTACATAGTCTTCTTAAATATTTTGAATGGCCACATAATATTCCATCAATTGGACAAACCATAATTTTCCTAACCATTCCTCTATTGCAGGCTTCCCCCAATATTTTACTATCATAAATAACACTGGGTGGAAAGCATTTTCCGTCTTCAGGGCTATTTCCCTAGGCTACATTCCCAGAACTGGAATTACTGGGTCAAAGAGTATGAACGTTCTTAAGACTTTGACATCCTTTGCCAAATTGCTTTCCGCAAGGGCCTGGCCAAGGAGGCCTCGACGTGGGATGTGAGGGGTCTGTGTCCCATGCCTGCCTCACCCAAGGGCAGAAACGTGCTTCTGCACCTCAGCCATTGACAGATGGCAAATAACATCTCATAGCTGTTTTCCTTTGCATTCCTTTGATCAAGAGAGGGCCAACTGTTTCCTGAGCGTTTGTTATCGGGTTGTCTTTCTTCTTTAAGAACTGGTAGCTTATGCTCTTTGCTCATTTATCTAACAGCAGACATATCTCCATGTTTTCTTAATCGTCAGTTTACATAAGGATATAAGTCTTCTCTGTATTCGCTGAAAATATTTTCTTTAATCTCTGTTTTTCCCCTGCTTTTTGCCTTTTTTCACATGCATACGTTTTCATTTGTGCAAAGTCATCAGAACATCTTTCCCTCAAAGGGAACTTCTTATGCTTCTGAACTTAGAGAATCCTTTCCCATTCTGGTTTTTGATCAATAATCAACTCCACTTTCTGCAGTGACTTATTTTAAAGAGAACTGTTGTCTTAACTCTCTGCTCAGACTGAAATATATTAACGAGAGAAGTGGATGTCAGGGCTAGGGGACTGGGAGCTCCTATGCTCTTCAGAGCACCTCTTCCTGGCCCCCTCTCTTCCTTCCTTCAGGCCCCCAGAAAGATTAGAGTGGCCAGAGAAGTGGGAAGGGTCTCAACAACCAGTTCTAAGTGCACAGGCCACTATTACATGCTTTCTCCCAGGGCCCGCAGTGGCAGCTCTGCTTCAGATAGGAGTTGGCCACGAACTGAAGGTCCCTTCCTAGAAAGATGGGATGAAATAACTGCAACTAAAAGGGGACATTAAGAGGTTGAAGCCATCTTAAAGGGGTCAAACTACACTCGCGTATGGCTTACAAATCTGATAAGAACAAGATTTAGGTAGATTTGTGCCATTAAGCAAGGTGCCTTCTGCCAGGTGTGAGCGTAGGAGAGTGGGGCCAGATCAGTCTGGTACACTCCAGGCAGGGTCTTGATTGTCTGTGCCCAAGAACCAATCTTTCTCTTTCTTCCTCAGACTCACTGCTCCTAAGATCCCGGAAGGGGAGAAAGTAGACTTCGATGTAAGTGGGACGCAGATCAACCCTCCCCAAAGCTCACCTTTCAGGCTTTGTATCAAGCTTCCTGTCCTCATCTCCTCTCCAGCAGCCAGGACTGGGGCTTCTGGTTCCAGGCAATTCTTTTTTCAACACATCCCTGGGCCAAAGGAAAATCTTCCAACAATGGACATTCTCTTCCCTTCTCCCATGTTCATTCTTCCTCCATGCCCCTTCCATCCTTCCCTCATCCCTCATCCATCCATCCTCCCTTCAACCTACCAACTCGTCTACTAGCACACCCATTGGTCCATAAATCCACCTACTCACTCACCCATCCATCGTCCACCACCCACCTGCTCACCTATCCATCTTTCTTTATCCTTCCATCATTTGCCAACCCACAAATCAGTTTATACACTCATTCATTTATGCAACAAATTTATCTCCCTCAGTGTGCTCCTCTCAGCCAGGCCACGTCCTACTCAGAGCCAGTCCTTCCAAGGGACATGCCGGACTCATGGCTGAGCAGGGCCTGGCTCACCCACAAGAAAGGCACCCTCCCTACTCTTGAGATTGGGGATCGGGATTCTCGGGGTCCCGGGAGGGCACCAGCTGAGGGAGCAAGGCAGGCAAGGCAGCTACCTGGTGGCCAGAGGAGGTAAGGCATCTTGTGGGGGCAAAGGAAGGTATCACTGGGCGCTAGGCGAGAGCCAGGCTGGAGAGGATGGTGGAGAGAGAGGGCCTCTTCCACCCCAGGACATCCAGAAGAAGCGCCAGAACAAGGACCTCATGGAGCTGCAGGCCCTCATCGACAGCCACTTTGAAGCCCGCAAGAAGGAGGAGGAGGAGCTAGTTGCGCTCAAGGAGAGGATTGTGAGTGTGTCCATCTGGGTGAAGGCCACTGGGCACGCTGGAGGGCTGGGCAAGGTGAAGCTAGGCTGTTGCTCTTCTTGGCTACAGGAGAAACGCCGCGCTGAGAGGGCTGAGCAGCAGAGGATCCGCGCAGAGAAGGAGCGGGAACGCCAGAACAGACTGGCGGTAAGGACACTGTCAGCCCCTCACCGTCTCTACCCCCCAAACCTGTGAGCCCAGAGAAGTTCTTTTCGTGGGACTCTTGCTGCTTGGGTAAGCGGTTAGAGCTACTGGCTGAAGCCCCCAGCCATGTAGAAACATGACGAGAGCGCAGGCGCTGACCACTGGAGCTTTCTTCTGGAAAGTTCGAAGTAAAGTTCTGAAGTATATTGGAAAGCGTGACCTGAGGATCTTAGGGATGGGGTCTCCACAGGAAGAAAAGGCTCGAAGAGAGGAGGAGGATGCCAAGAGGAGAGCCGAGGATGACCTGAAGAAGAAGAAGGCTCTGTCCTCCATGGGAGCCAACTATAGCAGCTACCTAGCCAAGGTAAGGCCTGCACTTGGAGCCCGGAGGGCAGCCCTCCGTCTGCTGGCCCAAGTGCTCCCTCCACCTGCCCTGTCTCTTCAGGCTGACCAGAAGAGAGGCAAGAAGCAAACGGCTCGGGAGATGAAGAAGAAGATTCTTGCAGAGAGACGCAAGCCACTCAATATTGACCACCTCAGTGATGACAAGCTGAGGTGCGGAGCTGGTGCCAGGCGATTGCCGCAGGGCAGCCCCAACGGTGGCATGGAGCCATGCTCGGGGGCCGATGAGGCCCCCCTCTCTGTGGTAGCTGGGGAGGATATGGGGTCAGGGCATAGCCATCCTTGCCTCACCTGTTTCCTAGGGACAAGGCCAAGGAGCTCTGGGATACCCTGTACCAACTTGAGACTGACAAGTTTGAATTTGGGGAGAAGCTGAAACGCCAGAAATATGATGTGAGTCTAAGCACCTCCAGCCCATGGGTCTCCTGGGTCTCACCCACCAGCAAGGGCAACTGCCCTTGTTCCCGCCCCCTTATTTCCTGCATCCACCCCAGCTTTGGGACCTGGGCCTGAAGAGACCCAGGCCGTCCTCATAGAACCTGACTGGGGACTGTTGCTTAAGATTCTCCTCCATGACGGTCCCTTTATCCACTATACACTGAGCCATCAGCCTTCCCCTGCGGGTGCTGTGGCCAACCTTATGGAGAGGGCTGTTTTGAGTTCTGGGCACCATGGCTTTCCCAAGATTTGGATCTAGATAGGGTGATGCATGCATACCTTCCTTGTTCACCTGGGAAAAGGGACTGTGACTGTGGCCCTCTGCGAAGCTGACATGTGGGGTTACTGAGAGGGCTCATACCTAGGTGACCTTCCCACACAGACGTTATGAAGTTAGGGCTCAGGAGGAGCCCACCTGGAGCAAGCTACTGGGTTGAGCAAGGGGCACTGGGGGCTAGGATTGGAGCCTAGTTTTTTTCCCCACCCATAGTGGACCCAGGAGGTGATTCCAGTCCAGAATGATGAACGCAGTCAGTAGTGCAGGCATCTTCCATTTCACCCTCATGCCCTCCAGAATCCGGGGGCGGGGAGGGGGGGGCTATTCATGCCTGTAGATGTGTACAGGAGCATCTTCTGAGGCCACCAAGATGGACACCTGCAAGCCCTGGCTCTTCTTTGAAGACCTGGGCAGGCAGTTATCTGTGTCAGTGTCCCCCCCTTAACCCCCACAACAGAGGCAAGACAGTTTGCCTCTTTCTGAGCTGTTCCCATGACAGGTGTCCCTATAATGAGATGTATCCCTTGCCTTCAAGTCTTCCCTGAAGCTGGTCCATATCAGATTTTCTTTGTGTCCCAAGCTCAGTTAGGGACTTTGATATACTTTATCCACATCAGGTCCCCAGGGGCTCAGCAAGCCTTGAGGGCCATCACCTACTCAACTAGCACACGGTGGGGCCTTGAAGCCTCAGCCACCTGCCCAGCCCGATAACCATCTTGGTCTTTCTAGATCATGAATCTCCGGGCCAGAGTGGAGATGCTGGCCAAGTTGTGAGTAGCCAGAGTGCGCCACGGGCTAGGCTCGTGGGTGTGCAATGCACGGTGCGCCTCTCGCATGGCACAGATCTGGGTCATTCGCAAGGATGCTAGCAGCTGGGGCTGGAGCCCAAGCAGCCTTTCCCCCTCCTTCCTGCTCCAGCTCCTTCCTCCTGCCTCCTACAGTGGCTTCGAGGTTGGCCTGCTGCCCTTGTTGGCTGGCGTGGCGGGGACTCACCTCCCCAGGAGCTTTTGGTACTTCAGCCATGAGTCAGGAGCAGGGAGTGGGGGCCCAGAACAGGAGAGTCGGGGTCAAGGCTAGAAAGGAGGATTCCACAGGCCTTGCCTCTGCCTTGCCCTATGCCCCGCTGCACATCCTGCAGAAAGGTAAGTGGCCAGCTCCGGAACTGCTGTGTGTGGTAGCCCAGGCCTGCAAGAGCAAGTCCAGACATGAGCCCTGGGCGAGGGAGAGCGCCCACCCAAAGGAGCCAGGAGACAGTAAGGGAGCTAGCAGTCCTAGTGCTGCCACGAAGGCTGGGTCACTAGGGTGGCAAGACATCACACTATGGTGAAGATGGGCATGTGCTCACCGTGCCTGGCCTGGACCTTCTGGTTCCCCGTCACAGTAAGTTGCCTGTGTTGTTCACAGATCACCACGCTCAGAAGCCGCATCGACCAAGCCCAGAAACAGTGAGTAGCCTGGCCCACCTTGCTCTGCACTGGGCACAGGTTCCCGTGGGCCAGCTGCCACAAGCCCCACCCAGGGCCAAGTCAGTTTAGCCCTGAACAAGGGTCAGTGGTGGCCCGTCTATGGCAGGGCAATAACAAGACTAACCCAGCCAGACTGTTAAGCCAGCATGCCCAGCCCCTGTACCCAGGACCCAAGGGCTCCTTTCTTAGCCTATACAAGGGAGGAGGCCAGGTGGGACTCGCTGGTGTCATCTTTCTGGCATGACTAGGTCAACCAGCAGAGAGAGAGCAGGCGGGACATTCCACGGTAAGGCAGCTCTGAGTGGCCTCTGAGTGGCCTCTGAGTGGCCTGGCACAGCAGCCTAGTCATTCCATAGCATTTCACCGTCAAAAGTGACCTGGGACTGGAAATTCAGAGGCTGGCTTTGACACCATCTCTCTATGATCACTGATTCCCCCAGAATGTGACCCATCTCTCCATGAAACTATGTCCCATGAGGCACTGGCTGCCTCCACCCACCCCACAAGCTTGTACTAAGGTACACTGGTGAGATGCCACAGAGTCTAGACACTGAGTCTGGCCATGACACTGTCATATCCAAGCATCACGCAGCCCTGGGGCTACTCAGAGTTCCTATTTCCTGGGCTCCTTCTCTTCCTCCCCCAACCTCCTTGCTGCTCCCGAAGATGAGTCCCCTCTCCAGGAAGGGGACTGACTGGTAAAGGAGACTCCCTGGCCTCTGGGTCTGTTGTGCAGGTCAGGGTCACATGCATGGGAGTGTGCGTGTGTATAAGGGTGTGGGGGCATGGCTATCACCAGCCAGAGGACACACGGTACCAACTTCAGAACTCCAACACTCTCCTCATCTCCACCAGCCTCAGCTGTCACCTAGCACCCAGACTTTCCTGTCGTTCTAGCCTACAGAGGCCCTCCGATGTGCAGGCTCCTGAGAAGGGCCACTTTAGCTGCCATCTAGAGGGACACAGACTTTTAAGGGACGACATTAGTCACTTGCCATGTAGTCTCCCCTCAGGCAGGGCAGGGAGGACGGCTTGTATGCCAGTACCATCCTAACCACACTAAGCCCCAGGCCCGGCCAGGCCAGGTGCAGGTGAGTCAGTACTGCTTGGAATGCCGCAAGGTATGTGTGCTGGAAAGGGAGGGGAAGTTGCAGGTCAGACCCTCACCCTGAGAGCCATCTGGGTACTTGAGGCGCCCAGGGCTAAAGGTCTGTGCTAACTGACTCAGGACTAGGGGTTGGGGAGGAGCTCACCTTGCTGGGCCCCCCCTTCCCTAGGCTTGACCAGACACTCTGACCCTCAAGAACAACTTGTTTCCCATTTGCAGCAGCAAGAAGGCTGGTGCAACAGCCAAGGGCAAAGTCGGCGGGCGCTGGAAGTAAAGGAGCCCAGAGGCCTCCTGTGGCAGAGACGCCCGGCCCTGATACATGCAGGGCCCTGGGACCTGTTACCCCAAGATGGCATCCTCCAGTGTTCATGCCCAGCCTCCTTCTCATGCTCCAAGATGTGCCTAGGGGTGGAGGAGCCAACACAAAGCACCTTCCTCATCTCTGCCCTCGCTGTACCTGCCCCCTGGGGTCTGTGAATAAAGCAGAAGGCCCCCCTCCGCGTAGTGTCCTGTTGTGCATGTGGGCCGGGGAGGGCTCAGGGAGCTGGGGAATGGGTGAAGGACTACCTGTGGGCCCTTGCCTCAAGGAAAGCTCCAGAGGCAAAGTGCACATTCTGTCCATTGTTAATGCATGCAGGCCAGCACTACATGCTCTGGTCCCTTGATCTCGACCAGTCATGTCCAGTCTATGGCCTGCCATTTCCTTTTTTGAGATGAGTCTTGCTTGGCTGGTCCTCAATTTACTATGCAGCCCTGGCCAACCTTGACCTCATTGCAAGACTCCCACCTGAGCCTCCCGAGTGCTGGGCTTACAGAAGAGCACCACCGTGCCTGGCTTATCTGGGGAATTGATCCTAGGTCCTTGTACATGCTAGGCTAGTGCTCTAACCTCTGTGCTATTCCTCCAGTCCTGTTTTTTGCTCTCGATGTTAAATATTATGATGCAAATTTTTTTTTTTTTTGGTATTGGGGACCGCGCCCAGGGCCTTCACGTTGAACTACATTCCCAGATCAGTATTCATTTTTGATTTTGAGGCAAGGTCTCACCAAGTTGCTAAGTTGCCCAAGCTGGGCTCAAACTTGTGATCCTCCTGCCTTTGCCTCCCAGAGTGCTAGAATCATAGGACTGCGCTGCCAGGCAGGCTTGAAAAAAAAATATAAAAGAAGTTTTAATGCCTTTATATGTACATTAACTATTATATATTTTATGTGTGGCCTAAGATAGTTCCTCTTCACTCAAAAAACAAAGGGAAAATATGGCAGACCATAGCCCGCCTCAGAGCCTTCCACATCAAATGGAGGCTTCTCCCACACTAACAAGCCCTCTTTGCCAGGGCCCACTGTGAAGCCCGTTTGGAGCAGAAAAATTTTTTTGACTTGAGAGAGTCAGGGAGACTGCCAACTTTGCCCCCCAGGAAAGTGGAACAGATGTGGAGCCTGCTCACGGGGCACACAGAGTTCTTCTCCCTGGCTTGGCACGTCAAAGGCAGGAGAGACGCAGAAAAGCACGTTTCTAGCAAGAGAGCAAATATGGCAAACACAGAGTGTTTTTCTATATTATAAAGGAACACAGTGCACAACTGTGTAATAAATTTGAAAGTCCTGACCAAATAGAATTATGGAAAATATAAATCACAGAAATTGGATCAAGACTCAGGGCCCTACAGCAAGGCATTCATACAGGAAGATGTTTATCCAGAACTACCTCTCCGAGAAGGGCCAGGGCAGCAGTGGTCTGTGTGTGTTGTGTGGGGGACAGAAAGAGAAACTCCTTCAGGCTGCAGTGATGTGGGTGTCAGGACCCTGACGCGACAAGATGGAAGCCCCAGAGAGAGTGCAGACATGTGTGTACCCCCACCCCTGCACACACACACCCATTCCTCCCCCCTACACACACACAGGCAAGCTATTAAAGAAAAAGGTATTCAGTGACATTGTCAAAGCCCAGTAAGAAAGACTTTCAGCAGGACAGTGCCATAGGTCGAGTGACCCCTGCAATGGAGTCTCGCAGCGGGTAGACAGCAAGGGTAGATGGGATTCCAAGCCCAGGAGCAGTGAGTAGAAATATATACTTACATACTTTTATATCAGAGTAGGAGGCTTAACCAAGCTACTAGGATCCCTGCTAAAGGGCAGGCCACTGGGTCAGATACTACTCGGGGCTGGCTTACTGTTGAGGAAGAGGAATTCAATCAAATATGGGAGGTGGTCAGCTATCCGGATGGAGCTTCTTGCTAACCTGACTTCGCAGGGCTCTTTACTAAAACTGAGCGG
The DNA here is from genome assembly GCA_004027205.1 of Ctenodactylus gundi. Taxonomy (NCBI): domain Eukaryota; kingdom Metazoa; phylum Chordata; class Mammalia; order Rodentia; family Ctenodactylidae; genus Ctenodactylus; species Ctenodactylus gundi. Next base: position 72,770 of record PVKB01002644.1, on the reverse strand, counting down.
TACAAGGCAGTGCACGCATGAGACCAGGAGAAAGCTCAGTAGCCTGACTGAAGTGTGGTCAGTCAGAAGATCTCTGTCAACACCCCAATACACATATTTACACACACACATACCTCATAAATGCAGCTTTTGGGGCTGGAGGAATAGCTCAGTGGGTAAAGCACGTGCCTAGCAAACACAAGGCCCTGGTTTCGATTCCCCAGCACCACATAAGCTTGTGTGTGTGTGTGGGGGGGGGGGGGGGGGGGGGGGGGGGGGGGGGGGGAGTGCATGCCTGAAATCCCAGCACTTTGGAGGCTCAGACAAGAGGATTGCCATGAGTTCGAGGCTAGCCTGGGCTCCATAGTGAGTTCAGGACCAGCCTGGGCTACAGAAAGAAATCCTGTCTCAAAAAATAAAATAAAATAAAAGATTTTAAAAAGATACACACAGCTTTATACACATGTAAGCACACTCCACCTCACATCCATGAGAACATCCCCAGCTGCATACCTTGTCCCTGCACCCAAACAATGCACTTAAAGACACAGGTTTTGATATAGAAATTGTGACCAAGCACACTTAATTTCAGTATTGCAAAAGTAATATTACACATATGTTTTATACATTGTCCTCATGTAGTAGGTAATAGAATCTGTCAGTCCATGTCACCAATCTGCCTCCTTGTCTTGTTTTCAAAGGTGACTGCTGGCACAGAAGTGACAGGAGAAAAATTGCTGTGCTGGGGACGGGCACATCAGGCAGAAGGCTCTGTGCTCCGGGTGTTGGTGGCAAGTCAGAGGGCAAAGTGAAGGGAGAATGTGTGCAAGTCTTGGCTCCGTGTGCACGTCTTACGGCAAGAGACAGATCCGGGAGGCAAGTGGAGCGGTAGTACGTGCAGGATTTGAACAAAACAACAGGTGGAACGGTATGGACGTGGCTGGAATGCTGCTCTTCCAGGCCAGGAATGTGTGCGAATGCTGGCAAAGCTGACCCCAGATAGGACGTAAGGCAAATTCCAACCAAGTCCCAACAAGAAGGCCCCAGCTAAGCCTGAAGCCCACAGAGGAGATTCTGTGGGCCTGTGTTTTAAACTGTAAACAGACAGCTGATGCTTTGGATGGGAGAGGAAGTCATAGAAGAAGGCAGGAAGCACTTAGGGCTCAATGATAATGGATCCAGGTCCCACTGGAACAGGGCTGACACATGGGAAACCGGGACCCCGGTGCTTATACCAGGGAAGGGAACTGAGGCCGCCAGCAGTCACGAGTCCCATATGCAACCCAAGAAATGAGTTAAATGAGCAAAAGTAGGCTAAGAAACAGAGTAGAGAGACAGTAAGAAATAGAAATGAAAGTTAATAAAATTAAAACCCAAAATTAGTGAAGAATAACAAAGTCAAAAAGTTGACTTCTGGAAAAGGAATGGTTTAAAATCCAACGTGGTACGTAGAAACAGGGTGGGAGGAAAGACACTGACGATATCAGGATGATAGGAGGAACACAGTTGCAGAGGGTGGGGCACAACTAGTAAAACAGGGATGAGGGTGTAGCTAGAAGATTAGAGCACTGACCTAGCATGTGCAAGGCCCTGGGTTCAATCACCCAGCATCACATAAAAACAAACCTAGCATGGTAGTACGTGCCTATAATCCCAGCAGTAGGAGGCTGAGATGGGAGGGTTGCCGTGATTTCGAGGCCAGCCTGGGCTACATAGCAAGTTCAGGATCAGCCTGGACTACAGAATGAGACCCTGTCTCAAAAAAAAAAAAAAAAAAAAAAAAAGTAGTAAAACAATACCAGAACAGCCATGATTTGGAGACGCATAATATGGCCAGTCCCCATGAGAAATACAACTTGTAGGATTGGGCCAAAATGAAAGGTAAGTTTTGATTAATTGTGTTTATTGTAAAGTTACTAAAGCAGGGGCTAAATCACTCATACTGAAAAATAGGAGTTGTAAAAGTTAACTCATTATCAAACTGCACTCTCTAGTTTTACATCAGAAACCAAACAATGTAGTCATACTCACAGTGTATGAGAGTTTAAAGGCATAGCTAGGCCCGGGGGCACAGGCCTACAATTCCAGCACTTTGGAAGATGGAGGAAGGAGATTCAGAAGTTCAAGCCCAACTCAGCAACTTAGAAAGTCTGATTCAAATAAACCATAAAAATGGGCGAGGATATAGCTCAGAGTAAAAGCCCTGTGCTCAGTCACTAGGACTTAAAAAAAAAAAAAGTCTGAAGGCTACAAAAATCAATAGACTTAATGGATACAAAAGCTACGGTATTCGTACACAATGGAGTAGTACTCTTCTATAAAGATGGGTAAATATGAGGCTTTTGTAGGTATATGGAGACAACTTGAGACCATCGTGCTTAGCAAAGTGAGTCAACCTCAGAAGGTAAAATATCACATGGTTTCTCTAATATGACAAACCCAGAATAGAGGCATTTTTTAGAACCAAATGGGTGGGATAGTGGGAGTTAAGGAGGATTAGGAAAGGAACAGGAAGGGCAACACAGGGTGAGGGAAAGGAGTGTAATGTTGTTGTGATGTATACATACACAAAATGTCCAAGGTCAAGGTAACCATTGTATATCTCATATATACTGAGGAGGGAGGCTACAAAAAAAAAAAAAAAGCACATGAAAGGGTATAGTTCATTGGTAGTTTCCCAGAATGATAAGGCCCTGGGTTCAGTACCAGTGCAACCACAAAAGAAAATCTAAAGCAAACACCGCCACAGTGGAATGCTGGAAGATTCCTTTGGTAATCAAGGATAAGGCAGAATGTTGGCTTTCCCTACTTCCATAAGACAAGAAAAAAAGAACTTTTTAGAAAATGTCTGGTTGGCAAGAAAAAAAAATCATTTACAACCACATTATTATCTGCAAGAAGCCCCAAGAGAATCTACAATCTTGAATTGTCAGAATTGAACAATCTAGTGAGACTGCTGTGAGCACAAGAAACTAAGCCTGAACGCTTCTTCACGCACAGCTTTAAAATTAAGAGACATGATACGTAATGACACTGTTTATAATAGAAAACTTTAAAATGTAATAATAAAACTAACAAAAGACATGCCAGGAAATTAAACAAAGACACCTAAAAACTGTTATTAAAAATATTAAAGGAGAACTTAGAGTTAGGAATTGTTACTATGTTCCAGAAGAAAAAGTTCAATGACACTAGCCAAAGCCCAGTAAGAGAGACCTTCTACAGGCCCTATCTAGAAGTCCCTCCGGGGGGCCTGCAAAGGTGGAGGGGGTTGGGGGGCACTCAATCCCTTTACAGCATAGGCAGTTAGAATCTGGAGCCCAAGAACAATAGGTTTAAAAAAAAAAAAAAGATGAAAAGGAATCATCAGGGAAAGGGAATGCTGGCTAAATCGCCCTGACAGGGCAGGTCAGAGATCTGATATCATCTGGGGCCAGCTGGGGAGCAGGAATCTGACCAGATGTGAAATCTGATCAGATAGGGGGGATGCGGGGTTCTTGCTAGCCTGTCTTAGCGAGGTTCTTTGGCTACAACTGGACTTCGCAAGATGAGCCTAGGAGAAGGCTCAGGAGCCTGGCTCAAAGTTCAGCTGAGCAGAAAACGTTTATTAAAACAATTAACAGCCACTGCTTATCAAGTTCTAGGGTACAAATATGGGAAAAGGCAAGTAGTTGAACCAAATGGGCATAGGGTGAGCAAGCAGTTCACAGAAAGCAAGGGGTGGAAAATGCGCAGAAGGTATCCAGTGTGAGGAGGAAGCAAACGCACCGCAAGGTGCCATTTCCCATGCTCCTGGTGAAGAGGACAGAAGCATCCATCAGGGAAGGAGACGCGTGTCTTTGCAGCGTGCAGCTAATGCTTGCAAGTGGAAAGGCAGAATTGGAAAAAAAAAAAAAAACTCTTTAGGGCTACAATGTGAGGCCTTTTCCCGAAAAACAAGAAAGAAAGGAAGGAAGGAAGAAAGAGAAAGAAATTAAAAACATCCTTCATAGCTGTTAATGCAGTAGCTGAACAAGGATTGTCAACAGATGCTCAAATTGTCGGGGAGAATTTCACAGGGTTGAGTATTCGGTCTCAATGCACTACCTACCTAACTGATTAGGTTAAAGTAGCTAACTAGGGCTGGAGGCGTGGCTCAGGAGTTACCGAGCAAGGAGTTACGTAGCAAGCCCAAGGCCCTGGGTTCAATTTCCCAGCTGCATATAAGCTGGATGTGACAGGGTATACTTGGAAACCCAGCACTTGGGAGGCTGAGGCACGAGGATTGCCATGAGTTCAGGCCAGCTACCACTACAGGGCAAGACCCTGTCTCAAACTAATAATAATAAATGAAAAGCAAACAGAGCTAACTAGCAGTGACCACCCTAACCAACTGATTGACCTTCAGTGTCACCAACGCTGAGACAAGCGAACATCACACACCTCTTAGGAATGCCCTGAAAGAAACAGGCCCTGATACCAGCCATATTCTCTCCCAAGTCACCAGCCTCAACTGAATCACAGAGAAGCTCCCCGACACATTCAGAGGCTGCTGCCCTACATTCTTCAAAACAGTCACTAAGTAAGAGAAAAACAAAAATAGAAGATCATTTTAGATAAAGAGACCTCAGGTACAAGGACATGACAGTTAAACACGAAGCAGAACCTTGGCTGCCCGCTAATGGGAAGTTCCTGCTCCCAAGAGACACAGCCTCCAGATCTGTCTGGAGGCTCAGGAAGGGTGGCAGAGGGGAAGCAGTAAGTCTAATGGTGGCAGCCCTGCCAAACAGAAGGTTCATCAAGACGGAATTCATGGACGGCTCTTGGCCACCTGGGCCGGCTGGGTGAGAGCCTGCTTCGCTGGGTACAGACAACTGCTGGTTATCACACAAAGTTTGGGAGGTTCTGAGCACTCCAAGGTGAGAGAAGGGACAAGTCACCTGCGGTGCATTCCCAGACAGCCTTGGAGCCAGAAGGGCACGGGCAGGGCCAGGGAGTGGGAAGCGAGCTGCGAAAGGAAAAGTACAGTATGTGACTACTCCCATACAACTTAAAAAATAAATCATGTGTGCCTGGATTTGCAGAACACACGATTCAGATGAAGGGTCCCTTCCTCAGGAGGGCGGGAGTGCTCTGGCGGAGGGCCACGAGGAGCCGGAGCAAATTCCTCACGTTTCACCCGCTTAAGCCAGTGGGGGAGGGTGGTGCTAAAGCTTCCTGTTTTTATTGATGCTTCTGATATGTCTCTTAGAAATTGTTATCTGTGGTGGGAAGGGAGCTGCTAAAAGGCAACCTTTATTTCTGAAAGCAAAGCAAAGTAAAAGCTCAAGAAACTATAGAAAACTATAAATAAGCCCTTTCTTTATCTCTCCTTGGGGGTGGAGCGTGTACATTCCAGCTGGGCAGCAACACAGGAACACACAAGGATACCTGCTTTTACCATTACTGCTTGGCCCTGGTCTGGCAATGGAAGACAATGTGAAAGATGTGAAGGGGAAGTAAGATGTATAACTTCTGGAAAAGAGGAGAGCAAACAGCACATTCCTACAGCCCCCGGAGAGCAGCAGAAGAGCTCTTGGAATGAATGAGAGAATTCAGGAAAGTGGCCAGATGCAAAATACATACTTTAAATCAGTATCTTTTTATTATTCTCCACCAACAATGTGTCAGAAGATAAAGTGAGATTAAAAATGTTCTGTCTCCAAAAAAGTCACAAAAACTCAACACTAACAGCAATCAAATATTTGCACAAAAGCACAGCCCTCGTGAGAAATGTTTGGGGGTTGGAGGAAGAAAACAACCTCTGCTGAAACACGGGAAAGTGAAATTCGAATGCTGAGGCAACCATATTATGCTGTCCAGTAGGAAGTTTTACTTTTACAAAAACATCTCCCCCCCCCCCATAATTTCCATAATTAAGGTCCATGTTTACCGGATTTTCAAGTAGATAGGGTTTGTTTCAGGGTGTGGGGTGCACCAGGGTTGGAGAGGTTCTTGGCAAGATGAATCTGATGTGATATGTAAATAATAATAAAAAAGATGAATCTGAAATTCATATAGAAAAAGAGCTAGGCAGGACTCCTAAGAGAAGGTGCAGCTAATTCAGGGTTCCCCACAGGCCTCCTTCATATAAAGTATCTTCGGCCTTGGAAAAGCAAACAAGCTCAGAGGGGCCCAAGCAAGGTCCAGAACCACACAGCTACTCGGCGATAACAGTTTATTCTATATCTACCATCCAGAGTGTCCCCCAAAATGCCACATATGTAAAAATATTACAAATATATAGTATAATATCAAAATTTGTTCAGGATTCATTTGTCATAATATTTGAACCAAAAGTATTGCTATGAGGGCTGGGGGCAGAGCTCAGCGGTTAGAATGCTTGCCTAGCATGTTATAGGCCCTGGATTCAATCCCCAGGACCACATAAAAGATTAACTGGGTGTGGTCACAGCTGTTATCCTAGCGAAGTCTGAGGTAGGAGGATTGCTGTGAATTCAGGGCCAGCCTGGACTATACAGTGAGCTCAGGACCAGCCTGGACTGCAGAGTCTCAAAACAAAACAAAACAAAACAAAAAACCTCTCCTCTTATGAGAAAAATTATGCAAGCACTAAATTTGATGTACAGGATATTCCAAAAGTAACCATATATGGAAGCATGATAGAGAAAAGAAGAAAATAGGACGTTTAGTAGACGTTACTCCTTAAAAAGTTTTAAGTTTCTGTACATAAAAAAAAAAGCTATCTAAAAATGAAAAGGTAGGGCTGGAGGAAATAGCACAGTGGTTAGAGTGCTTGCCTAGAAAGCTAAAGGCCCTGAGTTTGATCCTTCAGAACCACATAAACCAGGTATGGTGGTGCATGCCTATAATCCCAGCACTTGAGAGGCTGAGGCAGGAGGAGTTCAAGGCCAGCCTGGGCTACATAGTGAGATCAGGACCAGCCTGGGCTATGGAGCAAGACCCTGTCTCAGAAAGAAAGGAAGGAAGGAAGGAAGGAAGGAAGGAAGGAAGGAAGAGAGAGAGAGAGAGGAAGGGAGGGAGGGAAGGAGGGAAGGAGGGAGGGAGAGAGAGAGAAAGAAAGAGAGAGAGAAAGAAAGAGAGAGAGAGAGAAAGAGAGAGCAAGTTTCCACTTCTGTCTATGATGGATTTATCTGCCTGCCTGCAATAGCGAAAAAACAGAACAGGCACAAATATGCGAACAATGGTGTTTGAGGCATTGGACGTCAGTCAACACAGGACAACAGTCCTTGAGAACAGGGAAACCATCCAGCGGGCCTCTGACAGCTTAGCTCACTTCCTTGAGAGAGTTTCCAGGCTTGAGGCAGGAAGGGGGACTGAAGGTGGAACCAACAGCATCTCTGAGTAAATGAGATGAGCCAGGGTCTGAGGAGGCCAAAGCAACTAGCGCTCAGAAGACAGAGAATCCGAGCAGAAAGGGTTGCAAAACAAGAGGATCTGCTGACCTGCAAAACTCTGTCCAAGTGTCAGCAGTCAACAAAGCCATGGCCTCCAGTCCTGCCTCACCAACAAGCACACCAAGGGAACAGGGAAGTGAAGGACACGGCAACTCAACCGTGTCAATAAAGAAGAAAGGTTGTCAGACACAGATTGAAAGACATGACAGAGCTTCGAAATACAGATGAGTGACATCTGATAGAGCTGGAAGGGGAAAGAAACAAATCCACAGTGGTGGTGCCTCCCGATAACAGGACAAATAGGCTGACACCCCGCAGAGACGGAGGGACCAAGTGGACGTGACTGACATTCGTGGAGTGATCTGCTCCGGGCGCATTCTTTCTGAGTGCACGCAGACCAGACTCTAGGTCTTCACATTCTTTGTCATGGGTTGAGAAGGATTCAAGTCATGTAAAACACGTGCTTTAGCCATAGTGGAATTAAATTATAAATCAATAACAGAAAGATCCGTGGAAAATCCCCAAGTATCACTATTCCACTGAATAGCAAACTTCTAAGTAATATCAGTCAAAGAAAAATCAAAAAGGACTTAGGACAGATTCTCACCCGAGTGACAATAAGGTGGAGCATGAGAGGACCCAGAGAAGGCCACCGAAGCGGCACCTTTGACACAGGCAGCTGTGCCACCAGATGGCCTGTATTAAAAAGAAGAAAGATCTCGACTCAGCGACCATAGCTTTTGTCATAAGAAAAATAGAAAAAAGAAGATAAAGAAAGTTGAATCCAAAGAAAGCAGAAGGGGGCTGGAGGAACAGCTCATCAGTTAAAGCACTTGCCTAGCAAGCACTAAGATAATTGCTAAGTATCTGAGTTCGATTCCCCAGTGCCACAGAAGCTGGGCATGGTGGCGCAAGTCTGTAATCCCATCATTTGGGAGGCTGAGACAGGAGGATTGCCATGAGTCCAAGGCCAGCCTGGGCTCCGTAGTGAATTCAGGACCAGCCTAGGCTACAGAGTGAGACCCTGTCTCAATACATAAATAAATAACCAAAGAAAGCAGAAGAAAAAAATATATATATAGGATCGAAAATCTAGTTCTTTGAGAATACCAATAAAACTGACAAATCTCTAAACAATGAGAGAGACATTATTAATGCCAGGAATGAAAGAGGTGGCATCATTTCAAGATCTAAAGAAATTTTGAATAATGTTATGCCAATAATTTTGACAAGTTAGATGAAATTGATAATTTTCTTCTCTCTCTCTCTCTCTCTCTCTCTCTCTTTCTCTCTCTCTCTCTTTTAGAGACAGGGTCCTGCTCTGTAGCTGGTCCTGAGATCACATTGCAGTCTAGGCTGGCCTTGGATTCAAGGCAATCCTCTGCCTCAGCCTCCAATGTGCTAGGATTATAGGTGTGTGCCACCATGCCCAACTTTATATGGTACTAGGGAATTGAACTCAGGGCCTTGTGCTTGCAAGGCAAGTGATTTAACTGCTGTGCCATTCCTCCAGGCCCAAAATTGACAATTTTATAAGAATTCAAAATACCAAAGCTCAAGAAGAAACATTGAGCCCAAATAGTCTACTCTACCTGCGGCTGAAAACCTTAGAAATTAGAAACCTTCTTAGCAGGGAAACTCTACGCCTACCCAGCTTCCACAGTGAATTCTACTGAACATTTACAAAAATGCTAATTATAAATAGATCCTTTAAGAAATTAAAATGGAAAGGAAATAATTCTTTTCAACTCATTCTATGTTGCTACTAAAACCAGACATTACAATGAAGTACAGACCAATATCCCTCATAAACATAAACTAAAAATTCAAAACAAAATTTTAGCCAATAGAATCCAACTATCTCTAAAAAAGGCAATGCATCATGATCAGGTGTGATTTTTCTCCAGAATGGGGGTGAGTGTAACACTGGATTTGCTGTATTGGCAACTGAAAAGGAAAACACATGATTGTCTCAATGGGCACATTTTAAAAAATTGTGAAAAAATCCAAATCCATTCCCTTTTTAAAAAAAAAAATCTCTCAGCAGACTAAAATTAGAGGGGCCTCCTTGGCCTATAAAAAATATGTATGGGAACTTAACCACCAAGTGTGCAAGACTGAACATTTTCTTGCTAAGAACTAGAAGACAAAAATACCTACTCTCACCACTCCCAACCAGTGTGATCCTGAGGTTCTTGCTGTTGTAATTGGGAAACAATTTTAAAAACCCACAGAGATTCAAAAGGAGAGTGAAAAATTATTTTGCTTCAGATGACATGATCACATAATCCATTGGATTCCACAAATGGAAAACAATGCTATAATGAGTGAATATTGAAGGTGGCAGGATATAAGTTAGACATACAAAGGTAACTGTATTTGTATACAATGTTAATGAACAGTCAGATATTGACATTTTTATAATATCACTATCAGGGGTAGCTCAGTGGTTAAAGCACTTACTAACACATGCAAATCCCTGGGTTTGATTCCCCATCACCATATAAAAATTAGCTGGGCACAGTGGTGTACTCCTGTAATTCCAGCACTTGGGAAGCTGAGGCAGGAAGATTGTCATAGGTTAAGGCCAACCTGGGGTACATGTGAGTTTAGGTCTAGCCTGAACTACAGAGCAAGACCCTGACTCAGACATAGATAGATAGATAGATAGATAGATAGATAGATAGATAGATTTAGTAAAATGCTACTTTCCAATAGTACTAAAAGTTTGTGACATTTAGTGATAAATCTGACAAGACTTCTGAAATACCCCGACACCAAAAAGCATAAAACATCCCCAGAGGACATTAAAAAACAACTGAATACACAGAGAGTTACGCAGAACCCGTGCAACTAGATTGCTCAATATTGTTAAGATGTACATTTTCCTTAAAAGTCTAGAAATTAATAGGCTGAGTATAAAATTTGTGTAGGTCATGAAACTTGCAGATGCCAAGATAAAATTGTTTGTCAGACTTGAGCAGAAGGAGAGTCGGGAAGTCATAAAGGGCTCCTGCCTGCCTGGCAGAGAGATAAGTAGCTTCTCAAGGCCCACCACAGGGTCCTCCCCATCCACAAGACACTGCGTGCTTGGCTCTGTTCACACACACGCAAGCACACACACGCACGCACACACGTCTGCATAGATTTCTGTAACAAAGTTTATCTTTAACATTCGCCAAGCCTGCAGCAATGCAGATGAAATGCTCTAGACAGAGCACATGCCTGGCAGAGGTATCTCTGTCAAGGGGCTGACGCCAGTGCCCGCTCTGGCCCTGAGATCTACCAATGAACTCTGTACACAGCTTACGTTCTTAACGGCCTTCCTCGGCTTCTTTGAAGAGCCTATGCTATGGCGTGCATATTTCCACCACAAAGCTTTGCTGTTTCCCAGTAAATAGAATCCTCTGGAGAATCTCTCCAGTTGTTATTTATGTTGACAGGATAAGGCAAACGACTAGAAGAGCCAAACAGCCTTGAACAAGAACAACAAAATCAAAGGGCTAACATTCTAAGAAAGAGTAAATGGTTAGATAATCCAAACAGGGCAGTATTGATGTAAACAGAAAGATCAAAGAAACAGCATAGATCAAAGCAACAAAACAATTCCCAGAAATAAGCCCTGGTACGTGCAGACAACCAACTTTGACAAAGGTGCTAAGACGATCCAGTACAGAAACGATGGCTTTTCCAAGAAATCTTGCTGAAATAACTGGGTATCTACATGAAAAAAAGCCACCTGATTTCAATGCTTTATGTGGTATATAAAAATTTTCTCAAAAAGTATTATGGATCTAAATGTAAGACCAGAAACATAAAATCATAAAAGAAAATCTTTGTGCAAAGATATCTTAGAAACCATACCAAAAGCACAGTCCCTTAGAAGAACAAACTAAGAAATTAAAATTCATCAAAAACATTAAAATTTGGGGCAACTCCTCTCGAGTCTCCTTCCAGTTAGTGGAAGCTTTTACCCCTCTGTCCTTGGTTTCAAAATATGGCACCCTCCCTGCCCCTTGCTTCCTTTGACTGCTCTTTCTTCCTTCCTTCCTTCCTTCCTTCCCTCCTTCCTTCCTTCTTTTCTCTCTCTCTCTCTCTCTCTCTCTCTCTCTCTCTCTCTCTCTCTCTCTCTCTCTCTCTCTTTCTTCCTTTCTGAGACAAGATCTTATTCTGCAGTCAAGGCTAGTCCTGAACTCTCTATGTAACCCAGACTCAAATCTATAGCAATTCTCCTGCCTCAGGGACCTGAGTGCTGGGATTATAGGAGTGCACCACCACACCCAGTTTACATGGTGCTGGGGAATCAAACTCAGGGCCGCGAGCTTGCTAGGCAATTGCTTTAATAGCTAAATTATATCCCAGCTCCCACTATTTAAGTATATGTCCCCAAGGGCTGATATGAAATACACAATGAACTCCCCACATTCAACAATTAAGGGAACAGACAAGGGCTAGAGGACTGGCACACCAGTTAAAACCTAGCAAGTGCAAGGCCCTGAGTTCAATTCCCCAGCACCACATAAGCAGGGCTTGTGGCACACTCCTGTAATCCCAGCACTCAGGAGGCTGAGGTGGAAGGATTGCCTTGAGTTCAAAGCCAGCCTTGGACACATAGTGAGTTCAGGACCAGCCTAGGCTACAAAGGGAGACCCTGTTTCAAAAAAAAAAAAAAAAAAAGGAAAACAGACAAGTTTTAAGTTGCTAAAAACAATGGATAAAGATTTGAAAAAGCAAGATAGATACAGCAAAATAGCAAGTGAACAATGCTAATGTCATTTGTTGTTGGAAAGGTGCAAAATAAAATTACTGGCTGGCACTGTATCCATAATAATGACCAAAGGTGGACAGGGATGAAAGAGGCAGCTCTGGAGATGTGAAACAGTCCTTCATGGGGCTGGAGGAATGGCACAGCTGTTGAAGCACTTGCCTAGCAAGCACAAGGCCCTGAGTTCGAGTCCCTACCACCCCATCAAACTGGGCATGGAGATGCCCACCTATAATCCCAGCACTTGGGAGACAGAGGCAGGAGGATTGCCATGAGCCCAAGGCCAGTGTGGCCTACACTGTGAGTTCAGGACGAGCCTAGAGTATGGAACAAGACAATGTCTCAGAAAGAAAGAAAGAAAGAAAGAAAGAAAGAAAGAAAGAAAGAAAGAAAGAAAGAAAGAAAGAAAAGAAAAGAAAAGAAATTTAAACATGGGCAGAGAGAATAGCTCAGCAGTTAAAGCACTTGTCTAGCAGCACAAGGTCCTGGGTTTAATTCCCCAGCACCACACAGAGGCATGGTGGCGCACACCTGTAATCTCAGCACTTGGTGAGGTAGAGGCAGGAGGATTGCTGTCAGGATTGCCTGGAATACATAGTGACTTCAGGACCAGCCTGGACTACAGAGTGAGACCTTGTCTCAAAAAAAAAAAAAAAGGAAGAAGAAAGTTGAACATAAACACATAAAGTTGAACATAAACACATACCTCCCACTTGAGCCACCATTTCATATCTAAGCTGTCTGCCCCAGAGGAAGGAATGCCACAGATTCCATAGATTTTCACAAGACTTGAATGTGAGTGGGAACAGCAACATGTCAGGGCTGGAGGTGGACTTCAATGATTAAAGTGCTTGCCTGGCATGCACAAGGCTCTGGGTTTGAATCTACGCCCAGCTAATCTCTAGCTACATAGAGATTAACTGGGCATGGTGGTGCACACCTGTGATTTCAGCTCTGAGAGGCTGAGGCAGGAGGATTGCTATGAGTTCGAGGCCAGTTTGGGCTGTATAGTGAGTTTAGGACTGACCAGCCTGGACTACAGAGCCAGCCCCTATCTCAAAATGAAACAAAACAAACAAACAAAAACCCTAACAGCATATTTTTCATTACCAAATACTGGAAAGGGCCCCAATGTCCTCTAGCAGAAAAGCCAGTGTGTCCAGTGGAGGCAGTAAAGACCACTGCATGTAGCCACAGCTGGGAGGAATCTCAGAACCACTGCAGTGATCAAAGAAAGCCAGGAAGGATCCAACCGCACCACTGACTTCATTTATAGACCACTCTTAAGGCTGACCCTTGACCTTGAGAACAAGGGTCACAGGGAGGCATGGAGGGCTCACCAAGCCGCAGGACACTGGCTGTGCTCTCTTGGAATGCTGGTTTTATGGTGAATGGATTGCCCTTTTTAAATAAATCAATGACACTTCAAAAAATGCCTTTAAAAATTAAAAACGCAAGGGCTGAGGGCATAGCTCAGAGGTTAGAGTGCTTGCCTAGCATGCACGAGGCCCTGGGTTCAATTTCCTGGCACCACATAAAGATTAGCCCGCATGACAGCACACTCGGGCGGTTGAAGCCGATTGCCGTGAGTTCAAGGCCAGCCTGGGCTAGTGAGTTTAGAATCAGCCCTTACTGCAGACAGAGAGACTCTGTCTCAACAAGTAAATAAATGAAAGGCAAAAGACAAATGTGGAAAGTGTTTTCAGTCAAATATGGTAGACAAGAGGTGATATAATCAAAATGTTAAATGTACTTGGAAATGCATTAAAAAATTACTCGTACTAATTAATCTGCTAGGGCCATAAGAACGAAGCCTCCCAGGCAGATGGCCTCAGCAGCAGGCATTAACTGTCACATTCTGGAAGTTTGAGAGCCACGTGTCAGAGGGCTAGCTGCTTCCTTGACTTAGATGGTGGCACTGCCTTTGTCTTCACACAGTGCCTTGCGAGTCCGCCTGTGTCTCAGTCTCTTCTATAAGGACACCAGTCAAACTGGATTAGGGTCTACCCGTTTGAACTCAGTACCCCCTACAAAGACTCTCTCTCTAAATACAGTCATATTCGGTGGTGCTGGAGTACAGGATTTCATGCAAAACACACAAATTTTAGGAAGGACGCAATCCAGTCTATAGAAAAATGAGCGAAAGACGGCACAAAATCAGAAACACAAATGACCTATAAACGAACAAAACAGCACAATCATAGAAAACGGAACAAATGTAAGCGCAAAGGAGGAGACAGCACAACTTTACCATCAGCTGTGCCAGGGCCGAAGAGAGTGATAAGCCCGCGTGTTAATGAGTCCACGTCAGTCCCAGACTCTAGCTAGAGATGACTGCCTTCCTTTCCAGGGAAAGGGCCCAGGGGAGCCAGGCAGGTGTCGGTCCCCTGCTGGAGTCAGCAGGGCTCCTGGGCAAGAAGCTGTACGTGAACCCCAGCCTTTACCAGTCCCTCAAGCTAGGAGGCCTCTACACAAAGTGCTTCCCTGCACACACTCAGCTGCTTCAGACCCCACATTCAGGCCGACAGGGGTGACCCGGGCTCTCGGAGTGTGGCTTGCCCAGAGCCACTAAGCCATGAAAGGACCCAGAGAGGTGCTGAAGACGGGAGTGGACCCCAGCCTGCGGCCCTCACCTGCACAGTCCTGTGATCCCAGAACCTTCTGCTATCTATCCAATTGGAAGAGCACCCCCACTCACGGGAGGCTTACGCTGGGGCAAGGGGCGTGGGTGATGAGCAGCGTCTGCCTTTACAAAGCCCCTCACAATCACCCTGCACACTCACAGCTCCCTCCCTTCCGTTCCTCCTATTCCCAGCCAACAGGAATTCCTGCTTGAGCAGCAGGGCCCCAGGCAGGTCTGTGGGCTGCTCCCCGCCCTGCCCAGCTCCCTGCTGCTGGAGACCCCTCTTACCCTTTATGGAACCTTTCCTCCCTTAAATGCCTTAAAGGGATTGGGGAAAAAAAGTGAAAAAAAAGAAAAAGAAAACACCTTTCAGCACAGGGCCTTTGCGCATGGAGTCTTCTACTTGAAATAACTCTCTTCCCAAGGGACAACTCTGACCCTTTCATTTTATTTTATTTATTTTGAGACAGGGTCTCACACTGGAACCCAGGCTGATCCTGACCTCACTATAGAACCCAGACTGGCCTTGAACTCATGGCAATCATTCTGCCTCAGTCTCCTGGGTGCTAGGGTGACAGGAATGCACCACTATGCCTAGTTATGTGGTGCTGGGAAATTGAACCCAGAGCCCTGTCCTTGCTAGCCAAGAACTCTAATATCTGAACTATGCCCCCAGCCCAACCTCATTTTAAATTTCGGCCCTAACCTCAGTATTCCTATCACACTTGCCCACATTACGTTTTCATCTCCTTTGAGCACATAACCCTCAGGGTGTCTGATGTGTCCCACTGGTTTGTTTGGGCCTATCTCTCTTGGAGAACATGTGCTTCATGGATTTAAGGGTTCATGCATTGCTAGCCCCAACCCCTTAAAGGATCTTTACACAGTAGCCAACCCCAGGCTTGCCCAGATGCAGAGAAAACTCAGGGGTATACCAGCACCCCTATGCAGGGCATGCACCTCTGCCTCCTAAACTGAATGAAACCCAGAAAGAGCTGAGAAATCTCTCTCTCTTTCTTTCTTTCTTTCTTTCTTTCTTTCTTTCTTCCTTCCTTCCTTCCTTCCTTTCTTTGTTTCTTTGTTTGTTTCTTTCTTTTTTCTTTCTTTCTTTTTCTTCTTTTTTTTAAAGATGGGGTTTTGCTGAATAGTCCAGGCTGGTCCTGAACTCACTATGTAGCCGAGGTGGGACTCTAACTCATGACAATCCTCCTGCCTCAACTTCCAGTTGTTGGGATTCCAAACATGCACCACCATGTCTGGTGTATGTAATGCTGAGGGGTCTGCAGAAACCTACTTGGTGTTCCTCCTATTCCCTTCCTCCCCTGTGGCAGGAATGGACACCAGAGTTCCCGTCCCTAGGTAGGTCAAAGAACCTAGAGCCCTCTCCCACAAAGTCAGCCATAAAATTCTGAAATATTATTCTACTTTCTCTACTTTTCTGTGTAGAAATTGCTCATAAAGAATGTAAGCTCTTCATTCTAAAAAGTGTGTGGCCCCACACCTGGGATGAAGGCTCGCCACACAGGGACCAAGAAGAATCCGCACAGACAGGCCTTGCTGGGTCCCCTCATTCCATGGTTAGGAGGTTACACCCGTGTGTCACCAAACCTACCACAAGAGTGGACGGTTCCTCCCTGGGTCTTGGGGTCTTGGTTTCCAAAGTTTCCCCAGACAAGTCAAACAAACACTGGTACCATTTTTCTCATTAGCTTGGATTTTGTTGTTGTTGTTGTTGTTGTTGTTGTTGTTATAGGCCATGACCATTATGGTGGTAGGAAAGCTGTCACATTTTTCTGGCCCTGCCTGTCAAAATTTGGAAGCAACAGAGGTCTTCTGCAGGCAAATGGTAAACTGAGGCACGCCTAGAAAATGGAATATTATTCAACCTTAAAGGAAAGTGAACTACGGAGCCATGAAGACATAGAGGAAGTAGAAAGGCACATTACTAATTAAAAGACGCCAGGCTGAAAAGACCGCATACTGTAGGGATCTGAGGAAGGACAATCTGAAAAAGGCAAACTGTGGAAACAGTCAAAGATTCTTGGTTGCTAAGGCCTGGGGGCAGGGAAGGATGAAAGCGTGGCTCAAGGGGGATTTGGGGCAGTTATATACTTATGTATGACTCACTAGTGGTGTCCAGGGTCATTGTGCAAGGGTGAGCCTTCCTGTAAACCCTGAACTTCAGTTAGCAGTAATGTATATCAATGTTGTTTTCCAAGCTGTAACATATTGCAACACACTAATGTAATACATTCAATACCACTGGAGATTCAGAGTAGTGGGTGGTCTATGGGAATTCTATTTTCTGTGAGATTTTTCTGCCAACCTAAAATCGCTCTAAAAAATAAAGTTCAATAAAATAAAACAAAATAAAGTCCATTTTTTTTAGGAGGAGGGGGTGTAAATCAGCAGTTAGACTGCTTACCTAGCAAGCAGAAGGTGATTCTGAGTTCGATTCCCCACTACTACACGCCTCTAATCCCTGCACTTGGGAAACTGAGGCAGGAGTATCGCTGTGAGTTCTAGGCAGCCTGAGTTACACAGTAAGTTCAGGACCAGCCTGGACTACAGAGAAAAACCTTGTCTCAAATAAATAAAAATTAAAATAAAGTCCATTTTTTAAAAAGAAAAAAATCATTAGTTGTTGAGCCAAAGTTCAAGTTTAATTGGGCATAGTGCATTTCATCTGGCAATCTTGACTCTTAACCCCAGGAAAGAGGCCAGCAAATAATAATAGGATTTATGTGTTGTGTCAGATAGGAAGGAGAAAGATCATCTTAGAGTTGCCCCATACCCCTCCCCTCCCCCTGGTGAGGCCCAGACCCTGCAGCTCAGAAATTCCAAGCCTTAGGTGGAAGATCTCATTGGTAGATAAGGGAAGAAGCAGGGCTGAGTGTTAGTGTTGAGGGTGGAAAGGGGGGCGGGGAGGAGTCTGCACCATGGACCCCACCAGCAACAGGGATCCTGCCAATGTTTTCCTTGTCCAATTTCCAGGCATATTTCTGTGTGCACCGCACCTATGCTTTAGATGGGAGCCACACTTGCGGGTTACAATGTGGCCATCATTTTAAAAAAGTATTTCAGAAGAAGAAAACATAAACCTCTGGACCCTTGGCCCCAGACCTCCGTTCTGCAGCTCCATCCCTGTCCAGCCACTAGGTGCCTAGGCCCTACAACCCCAAGTGGATCCTGCCCCACTTCATTCCACACAGGGCCTCCAAGGGACAGGCCTCCTGTCTACTCCCATCACGTTCCCTTTCCCATCCTGGCAGGCAGGCTGTCACCCCCCACTGTCACAGCTAACTCGTCCCCAGTGCCCACTCCTCACTTTCAAACTCTTCATCCTGGGCAAACTCAGTTCAGACATTTTCATCCCCAAATCCTACCAGCCCCCTTCCCGCCTTGGTCCTCCTCTTACCTCTGTTGAAGCTTCTGGTCTCAGCCAGCTTCTGCTCCACTCAGTGTCCTCCCACCTGAAGACTTAGGCACGTCCCTCCTACTTGGGGTCCCCCACAGCTTCTTCTTGATATCCACACCCATTCCCCTACCTATCTCCAGCTCCTAAAGGCATCTGAGGTACAATGGGGTTGCCGAGAGAACCCATGAGACTGCTGGGAAAGTTGATTAAGGGGTTGAGAACTGAGGAAGCAAGCCTGCTCAGAGCTTGGGCCCATCAGCAACAGAGAGTCCAGGAGGGGCTGGAGGAATAGCCCGAAAGCACAGGGCACTGGGTTTGATCCCCGCATTACGTAAGCCAGGTGTAGTAGTGCACATCTATAATCCCAGCACTTGGGGGCTAAGGCAGGAGGGTTGCCATGAGTTTGAGGCCAGCCTGGACTACACAGTGAGTTCAGCATCAGCCTGGACTAAGGAGTGAAACCCTGTCTCAAAAAAAAGAAAGAAAGAAAAGAAAGAAAGAAAGAAAGAAAGAAAGAGTCAAGGAGTTGGGAGAAGAGAGTTGGCAATGGGTCTCCTGAGTGAGGGTCGCACCTGGCCTGAAGCAGGTAGGACAACAGAAAAGGCCTGGAGAAACCAGTGGAGGAATTGTAGCCAGGGTACCAGGTATCCGGGATCCACTGGAATGTGCAGGGCTAATGTGAGGAGTGAGCCAGGCCACCCCACGAGGGAGGGAAGGTGCCTGGGAGTCTGAGCTAGGAGGGGAAGCACCCTTCACCAGGTGGAGAGAAAGGGTCTCAGAGCCCAGTTTTCTGACCAGCCCCTTGACTACCTTCCCACTTTCAGCACCCTGCAGCTCGAAGGTGGCCTTGCTGGCCAGGCTGTGATCTGAAGTTGTGAAGACAGGGAGAAGGCAAGATCCTGGGGGCCATGCGCTCCTGCGCCTAGAGGGGTTTGGCATGGCAGGGAGCAAGGTGCACAGGAAGAATGGGAGCGTGCTGGTGGGCCTATGGGCCCGATACAAGGGGGTCTAGTAGTCTAGAAACGCGGACCTGTGAGGGAGGCCGCCAAGGGTGGGTAGAGCCTTTGGGGCAGCGATTGAGGGGCTGGGGCTGAGCCAACGGGGTTGTGGTGGGCTTCTAAGAGTGGGTGAATGTGGGGCGGGGGAGTGGAGCAGAGCCTTTGTGAGAGGCCTCGTGGTTGTCGGTAGATGCAGGCTAGAGCAGGACCAAAGAACACTGTGCCGGGTAGAGTGCTGAGGAGTGAGAAATGTGCCGGGCACGGGCCAAGCGCTACACCGGTGCGGGCTGGGGTGCAGTGTGGTGCAGGGCATAGGCTGATGCCCCAAGAAGGGGGTCATGTGGCGCCTGGTGTGGTGCAAATGCGGCTTGGGGCGCTCCGGTGTAACGCGGCCTCCGGAAGCAAGGGGGCGCTGTGCCAGGACGGGCGCCCTGCGGAGCCAGCCCCGCTCCTTCCTGCAGCTTAAGGCGCGGCCGCCATGGCGCGGAATGTGCTGTGAGTAGCGTTGCCGCAACCTGAGCGGGTTTGCTAGGCGGACGTGGGGGCTGAGTCCCAAGGGGCTGGAGGCGGGGAGGCATGTTTCGGCGGTCGGGGCGCAGCCCGTTTCCTCACTGCCTCGCGGCTCTGGCGTTGCAACTGGGTGAGGGGTGTATGACGTGCCCGCCTGAGCCGGGCCGGACTGGAACGGATCGGAGGCGCGAAGGGGCTGAGCGGGCTCCAGTATGTGGAGAGCCTGTGCCGCCGGTTCCCACAGGGCTCGCGTTACCATGTCTTCCCGGAGTCTAAGCAGGAAACACGTGCTGTCGGCAAACACACGACACATAGGAATGGATGTATGTGTGCCCCCAGTGGGCTTTAGGAGCAAGTAATGACATGAAGACAGCGTCTAGGGGTCTCTGCACACATAGCTGGGGAGAGGAGGGCGGGTGTTTGAGGACCCACCCCTTGACTTTTACGCAGACGCTGGGACCAGGACCCAAGGGCCACTGCTCTGGGCAAACTGGCTGTTAACCTTGAGCGATAGGAGGGCAGGCAGGACTTGATCAGCACGCAGATTGATTCTGAGGCTTTTCAGGAAGCTGGCCTACTCGCTTATGGTAGGGTGCTAGGGGGTGGCGAGACAGGGCTGATGATCAGGGGCCTGTTTTGTATTGTTAAGAGAAGTGGAGAAAGCATTTGAGATGCGCTAATTTGAGGTGCTTGTGATGTGTAAGGAGAGTCAAGCAGGCTTCTTGGACACCGTAGGATTAAGGGAGAGTCTCCAGAGAGAGCTGGGGAGCTGTTTTCCAGCACCCCAGGATGGGTGCGTGGTCGTTAATTGTGTCCTTTCCATACTAGAGGCCCCAGGACAAGCCTTGAGATGGGGTTTGGTTGTCAGCATTGGGTAGGAAGAGGTGAGCCTATGAATAACCTCAGGGCTTCTCTACCCAGGCCCTCATTGGGCCCTCCTCACTGGACAGCCTCTGCTCCTCCATTCCTCAGTGCAGCACCACCTCTTAGGCTTGGGGATGGGGTTCCATGAGCATTTGCACCCCCTTTCCCACCATTAAAAAGTGGGTCCCCAACTTTGTGAATAGTTGTTATAGTTGGGCACAGGAGAAAGAAAGGATTCCCCTAAGCAGTCACGGTTGACCTGGACGTGTACATAGCTGAAACAGGCCCTGTATTTCCACAGCTCCACCCATCTTCAGAGCCTACCCTTCCTTCAGAGACTTCCTGTGCCTCTGTTGCCCAAAGTCCTGCTGGGGCATGGCTAGGTGTCACCAGCCTCTCCACAATGGACACTCAGCCTGACCATGCTGTGTTGACCAGGTTACCAGGTAGAGGCTGTTTGGCCAGTGAGTTAGACATAGCTTTTTCTGTAACCTCCAGCAATTTGGCTCCCACCAGACCTCTCAGTGCCAACATCTAAGCCCATGAGTGCCCAACGCTCAGCCTTGGCATCCTACCTTTGGCCCTCAGGAATTCCTGACTGTGCAGTGCTTCCTAGGCTCAGGTGGCCCAAGCCAGTGTGCTAGGTCAGTGTCAGCCTGTGAATTGCTCCAGCATGGTGCTGGGTCATACTCAGATCAAGGCTTATGTGCTCTTCCTCAAATTGGTCACTTGGCTACGAGTGAGATCCTGCATGGCCCCCTGTGCTCACCTCCCACCTCGATCCCAAGGACCTTGTGCTCTCTCCAGTATCACAGACAAGCTTCTGGGCCCTGAATTGGGGGCACCACTCCTCCAGCCTCAGGGCCTGACAGCTAGGCTGGGAATATGTTCAAGACCACTGAGATGGAGATTTTGTTCAGTTGTCACCCATAGCACAAGACCATGGCAGTAGGAGTGGCAGTGGCTATGCAGACCCCTCAGTTACTTGTCTGCTTTGCTGGCTTTCAGGTAGGAGGAGGTATTGCAGCCAACTTCTGGTGCATGACTGAAGCACACTTTGTTGAAAGTTCAGACTGGACCTGAACTCACCATGTGTAGCGTCGGCTGGCCTCAAACTCACTACAGTCCTGCCTCAGCCTCCTGAGTGCCGAGATTAACCCAGCTTATATGGTGCTGGGGAACTGATCCCAGAGCCTTGTGCTTGCTAGGCAAGCGCCTTAACCACTGTGCTGTTCTTCCAGCTGCTTAGCTTGTCTTCTTGAGAGACAGGCCCCTCCTTCCTGTGAGGAGTGTGGTGGGTCTTTACGGCTCTGCTTGGTGCCTGTGGCTGGCTGCTTCCCATCTCCTGAGCAGCAGGGGTTGGCGGTCTCAGATTTGCTATCCTGGTACCTACAACTTGAATCCTGCCATCGGCCTGTTTATGGGGATACTCCGTGGCTTCTATTTCTTTTTCTTTTTTTTTTCTTTTCTTTTTTCTTTCTTTCTTTCTTTTTTTTTTTTTTTTTTTTTTTTTTTTTTTTTTTTTTTTTTTTTTTTTTTTTTTTTTTTTTTTTTTTTTTTTTTTTTTTTTTTTTTTTTTTTTTTTTTTTTGTAGTGCTGGGGATTAAACCTAGAGCTTCAGTCATACTAAGCAAGTACTTTGCTGCTAAGCTATGTCCCTCTGGCCCTGAATGTCAGCTTCTGTTTCTCTAGTTCCTTTCTCTGTTTGACCCCTCCATAAACTGACTGTGGGAGTCAACAGCCCTCTGCTCTTGACTCGATGCTAGGGGAGGAGGCTTACCACCCACACTGGTCAAACTGAGATGGGATGGACTGTGGGACCTTCATTCCCTGGTGTGACCTGTGCATAGCTGTGTCTTGCCTGCCTGGCCCTGCTGATGTGAACACACTCTAGGACCTACCCTGTTGTCTTGGAGCCTGCTGTGTTAATATGTGATATGAACCTAAATCTCTCCTGAGCAGGTATCCCCTGTACCAGCTGGGTGGCCCCCAGCTCCGCGTGTTCCGAACCAATTTCTTCATTCAGCTAGTACGCCCTGGTGTGGCCCAGCCTGAGGACACTGTGCAGTTCCGGATCCCCATGGAGTAAGTCCCAAAAGAATCTGGATGGTAGCACCCCACAGGCAGAAGGGGGCTTTGTTCCTAACATTCCACTCTGCTCACGGGTCAGGCTCTTGCTGCCAGGGAAGACCTGGGGCAGCTCCGCCCGAGCCAGCGGTGGAAGCTGTTTGCAGAGCCTGCAGAGCCTCGAGGAGCATACTCTGGCAGGCTTCCTGCTGGCCCCCACCTGGGAGGCTTAACTGAGAGCTTGGGATGTGGGCTTACTTCCTTGCTCTGGTCTTTGTTGAATTCTTGCCTCGGTCCTCTTCCCAGGAAAGGCATCCCAGGAGGCTGGGCTGGAGCTTGCTGTGATTTGCAGAACTGTTCAGCTTGGCTTCCAGGATGCAGTTCGCAAACGCTTTGCCTCACTTGGCTGGCTGGGTTTGGTGGCTGCTTTACTTTTAGGGAGACACATCATCTCCCTAACCAGAGCTGCAAGGTGTTTCTCTAGAGAGGGTCAGACCAGCTTAGACAGCTGCATCTGTTTCTGTGGGAGGTGAGAAACTATTCTGTTTAGTTTACAGATAAGGGCAGAGGGGTCTTAAAGCAGAGTTCACAGTGACTGGCAAAGTCCAGCTGGAAAAAGAGTGTGGACTTCATCTAAGTCCCAGACGGTGCCTATTAGGATGGAGCAGGTGCCCAGCTGCAGACAGGACTTGTAGGCACAGGGCACACTGGGGGCCTTTAAGCTCACTGGGGCAATCACATTCCTTGTTTAAGCTCAGCTGAGCCGTGGAGGCATAGGACCAGTGGGGAGGGCATGGCATGGGCCAGGCTGATAGAACTAAGCTCCCAGTACCTGGGCTTGGTCTCAGTCCTATGTATGTAGAGACAACAGGCCTGGGAGGTGGGGATCGGCAGTGGCCAACACTGCCATTTCCAGGGTCACCCCGGCCCAACTGGCCTTGGCCAGATGTAGCTTAGGAACAGCCACTCTGGGGTCCTGTTCAAATGTCCTTTTCTTTCTTCCTCATGCAGAATGACCAGGGTGGACCTTAGGAATTATCTTGAAAGCATTTATAATGTGCCTGTGGCTGCCGTGCGGACCCGAGTGCAGCACGGTGAGTGGCCGCACCGGGCTCTACCTCCTGCCTGCATGAACCCTTCCGTGGTGCTCTCCAGTGCTAACTACCAGGCGCTCTCAGCGCCTGGTCATAGTCTCACAGTTGCTCCATGGCATCCCCTGACTTAGCGCAGGAGGAAACTGAAATGCAAGGGGGCTAGGGTCAGTTGCTAGGATTGTGTGCTGCTCAGGTGGTAGAGTTAGCACCATTGTCTGTCCCAAGAGCAGCCTCCAGCCCACCATGGCATAGCTCCTCAAGACTATCTCAATGTGCCCCTCAGTGTCGTGCTCCATTCCTTAAATTCATTCTCTCCCATACCATGGGCCTGACGACCTCATTGACCTCCAATTAGAGGTGGCAAAGCCAGTGGGCCTGCTTGATTTCAGTGCCTTCCAGAGAAAATACACAAATAGACGCACTTATATTTTCTTTTTCTTTCTTTCTTTCTTTCTTTCTTTCTTTCTTTCTTTCTTTCTTTCTGAGACAGGTCTCATTGGTCCAGGCTGGTCCTAAACTTGCTATATAGCTCAGGGTGGCCTTGAATGCACAGCAGTCCTTCTGCCTCAGCCTCCTGAATGCTGAGATTACAGGTGTTTACTGCCATGCCTGTGTTACGTTGTGCTGGGGCACCTAACTCAGGACCTTTGCTTGTTAGACAAGCTCGCTAACTGTTCTGCTGCTGTTCCTCAAGCCCTGTACTTATATTTTCATCAAAGGAGAGATTTGTTTCATTTAAAAAATTTTTTCATATTAGTTTTCAAAGATGTTTTTACTGAGACTCATTTTAGTGGCATTGGCTGGTAGGTCTGAGCTACCCCTGTGCTTGGCTTGGTGTGACTGAGCACAGCTTGCAGCTTTCCACACTTGCTCTCTGGAAAACATTTCCAGAGCTACTGGTGCTGGGTCTGTGCCGGAAGTAAAGGTCTGCTTCCACCTTACAGGCTCCAACAGGAGGAGGGACCACAGAAATGTGAGGATCAAGAAGCCAGACTACAAAGTAGCCTACGTACAGCTGGTGAGTGAGTCCCAGTGCAGCCTGCTGCCCGCTGTCATCTGTGGTCATGGGACTGTTCGTACATCCGCCATGCCAGGGCCTAAGACATTGTGAGGTATGGCAGTCTAGGGCCCAGCATGGACTAAAATAGTTCCACGGAGAACTGTTGCAGTTCCACTGCAAAATGCATTTGGGCATCGTATAGGGAGCTGCAGCACTTTGAGTAATACTCTGGTCCAGCCATTCCATATGAAAGGCAGACCCAACCTAGGCCTGGTGCACCTTGGCTGTGGTGGAACCCAGTGCCTGAGTAGCAAAGACTACCTGCCCCCAGAGAGCCAGCCTTTGAACAAGCTTCTGGCCAGGAGGCAAAGGTAAGTGTCCCTGTCAGCATATACTACCATCAAGGAGACCTCTGTGGTGTGGGATGACCTGGTGTTCTCTGCCCTGGTGGCGGGGCCCTGCGCACACATGCACCCGTGCATGCATGCACTCACCCGCCTGCTCCATCTGTCAGGTCCGCCCAGCTCTTAACAGTCTAATTTAGGAGTACTTGATCATGTGTCTTGGCCAGGGGCTTCAAAAAGACCCCTGCCCCCACTGCTGCCTGAGCCTGTGTTGAAGTGAAGTGCAGAACTGTATTTTCAGGCTTCGTCTCCTCCATAAGAGTTCACAGGATCAGGACCTGAGCTGCTGCAAAGCAGTAGCTGTGCCTGGCATCCTGACCCTCAGCGTCCAGGCAGTTTCCCCTGGGCTAGCAGCAGGGCATCCTTGAGCTGCCAGGCCTCTGTGGGAATTCTTCAGGGAAGGCCTCCTTCTCCATCCAGTAACCAGCCCCCCCACCCCCCTCACCTCCCCCACCCTCACCCCCACCGCCTGCTTGGACCCTGCAGGCAGGCAGGCCGCCGCTAATTTCTTCGATTTCTGTGTAAACGGCCTTCCAGGGATCCCACAGGCCTCTGCCACTAGATGGCAGTAGCACTATTAGAAACCCTTCTCCCCTGGAGACCCAGCAAAACCCAGCTCGGACCCTGCCATGAGTCCAAAGGCTGAGCAAGACAGCTTCCCCCAAAACAGTTGCATTTGTTGTTCTGAGCAGGGTCTCCTTAGTGTATGGTCTAGTATCTTCTGTATGTAAAGTCAGCCAATCGACATGGAGAGAGTAGCCACTGGCCTTATAAAGGCTATGTATGCTGGGCATTGAATTGACCCATCTGTCTTTCTCATGGCATGCAGGGCCATGTCCATATGCTGGCATTCGCCACAAGTCACTTTGGAGACAGCTATGGTTACAAGTGGCTTTTGAGTTATCCCAGCCCTGTTTCTCCGCCAGCCCCACCTCACTCCTGAAAGCCGAACTCAGCAGCACTTAGATCCGTGTCTGCAGCTGCTGCTTGCTGTCTTTCTTCCTCCGAAATCCAGGCAGCCAGAGACAAGCAGGGCAGCTGTGGCCAGCATGTCCCTGTCGGCATGGCTCCTCCTGTCCCAGAATTAAAATTTGTAATCTCCGAAGTTTTTGCCCAGCCCAGAACCTGGATGGTTTGTCTCCACACCCCCAAGGGAGACTTGGGGATGCACATCTGCTGCCAGGACCCTCTTCCTGACCCCACGGTGTGGGGCTCTGATAACATCCCACTGTATGGCACACAGGATCCGTCAGAGACAGGTCAAATGATGAAATTTATTGTGAGCTGGCGGCTGAGGAAAGCCACAGCTCACATGATGAGGATCTCACACTTTCCCTCTAACAACCTGAGGAATGTCTATGGCCCCAGGTCTAGGAGGGAGCTGGAGCAAGCCCTCATTTACCCACATAACAAAAAGAGCATTGATCATGTGTACACAGAGCCGCGTTTGAGTGAGTGGTGCACATAGGCCGTGAGCTTGCAGCTCCAGAACAACTGCGCAGGAGGCAAGGGGCAGGAATGTTCCGGCCCAAACAATGGCCGGGAGGCTTCAGGATTACTGGAGGAAGGGTAGCTTGTTCAATTCTCTTCGTGACCTTTTTCTCCTTTCCTGTTCTGTGCTACTAAGAGCTCCCTCTCCTCTTTGGAAGGTGAAAGGACTGTGTTTTTTAAAGCACAGAAGTCGCTCCCAGGGCGCCGTCCAGTGTCTGCTAATGCCTCCCTGCGAAGTGGAGCGTTTCTCTTACGGCTGCCTCTTCTTCCCAAGCCACTGTCTGATGTGTCCATCTTTGTATCTATATTTTAAAGTGTCGCTTTGGTCTTTCCCATCTCAGAAACCAGCAGAGTCACCTCAAAATGCAAAACACAAATTCTCCTCCTGGGTAGGCAGCCCTGAGTGTAAACTATTGTCCTTCAGTATTTTTAAAGAGGAAAAAAGTTGTCTTGATATGTGTAAGATAATCTCCTGCAGGCTGGCTTACCGGAGCTAGCAGTGGCTGCCTTTCATTCACCCCCTGCACTGTGTGGCCAGAACTTCAGGACTTACAACACTGCCCTTCCCCCATCCTCAGGCTGTTTCAGATCAAGCTTGGCTGCCTGCCCAAATCCAAATGTCCTTACAAAGCGAGGGTCTCCACGAGCACAAGTACCTCCACTGACTTTGCTTATTAAAGCCTCATATATTCAGCCTGATCTTCTGTGCCCCTTTGCTTGTCTGGAAGGCCGAGAAAGCCTGGTGGCCCCATGCAGGGCCCCCCCCCCCCCATCTCCTCTTATCTTAGAGCTGCTCAGTGTAGTCCGCCAGTTAGGGTAGCCCCTAATATTTGCCTAGGCCCCAGAGTAGGGTCCCCCTCCTTACCAAGAGCCTACACTGTTGCCTGACCCACATGCTTGGGGCCTGGGCTAGGACTTGGCCACACTGACACATTCCGAACTTCTAGTGAAAGACGTAAAACCAGTTAATTTGCAAAGCCGGACTTGATTTATAGACTGCTGCATATGTAGGTTTCTGTGTGCATTACATGTGTTTTATTTGCCAAGCTCCAAGCCTGGAGGAAGGCTGGCCTTTAATGTGGGTGAAGGCCTTTAGGTATTTTGGATGGAAAAAGCTTTAGCGTGGCACCAGACGTCACTTAATGTCCTGTTTTTCTGTGCCTAGTTCCTGCCACCCCCCACCCCCCACCCCCACCCCCAGTTTGACCAGGCTGCTGCCTTGGTGAAAGAGCCTTTGCTGGGCTGCTTTTAATGAGTCCGGGTGAGACACCACTGTAAAGAGATAATGTCCATGAAAGGGGACATTGTCCCAGGGTAATGGCTTCCCTGCTGCTAGATAAGAGCTGGAGGCCCCCCGCAGCATGGAAATGTTTATTTTCCAGGCCAGGACCCTGCTCTGGAGACAGTGGAAGCTCATCTCTCCTGCTGTGAGGGTTGAGGTCCGCCTTCCCTGAGCCTGAGTAGGGCCAGGGACTGAATGGGAGCACTGAGCCGGAGCCCTGTTCCCTCCCCAGGCCCATGGGCAGACTTTCTCCTTCCCAGACCTGTTTCCAGAGAAAGAGCAGAGCCCTACTGATGAGGGACAGAGTGGGTTCCCGGAGGATATGCTCTCCAGCTCCAGGCAGAGCAGCGACCCTCGCCGAGGTGGTGTCCCTGACTGGTTCAGCTTGTGATGGCCCGAGGCAAAGTGCACAGACCCCCAGCTGGTGAAGTGGTACTGACAGTCTGAATAAAAGTTCTGCCCCGCGGAAAAAGAACTAGATGCCTTGTTACTTTCTGTTCTGGGTCTTAACCTTGGTGGGTAGCTTAGCTGTGCGGCACCTGAGAGAGGCCTAACCTTTTATGGTAACCTGACCTAAAGGTGATGCTGGCACTCATGCCAGAGAGATAGGCAGAGGCAAAGACTAACTCATGTATTCTTGGAGAGGGTAGAACAAATGGAAAGTACTCAGAAAGTGATTGTGATCGCCCATACTTGACGCTAAAGCTTGGGGTGTTAGAGCATGAACACAGGGGCACATGCTGGCAGCATAGTGTACACAATGGGGAAGAGCCCCAGGTTAATGGCTATTGAGGACCAGAGAGGGAATCCCCTCCAGGCTGAGGGGGTAGCAGACAGGGAGGGATGTAAAGGGAGGGGTACTTTAGATCCATCGAGAAGCTTTGTAGCTGGGGCCTGGGCCTTGGAGGTAGGATAGGGTCTGCAGGGTGTTGGAGGAAAGCATTCATCACTGCGAAGCTATGGTTTCATGGGTTTCAAAGGCCTCTAGGCATGTACCTCGGGGGCGGAGAAGGTGGTATGAGATTACAGGTGGCCCCTAGAGCTCTTTGGTTTATGCCTGATCCTCTTGGCAGCACAGGTCTAGGGGTTGGGGCCATAGCTCAGCCATTAAAGTGCTTGCCTAGGTTTGATTCCTCAGCATCTTATAATCTAGGCATGGTGGTGCATGCCAGTAATCCAAGCACGCAGAATTGCCGTGTGTTCAAGACCAACCTGGGCTACAGAGTGACCCTATATTGAAGTAAAGGAAGGGAGGGAGGAAAGAAGAAAGAAAAAGAAAGGGAAGGAAAGAAGAAAAGTCGTCTTCTGGGGCTGTCTGTAACCTGCAGTGTTTTGTGGAACCACCACTTCTGCCAGCTCTGAACCTGAACCTGCCCTTTTGGAACAGGTAGGGAGTGCGGCGTCCCTTGCCCCTTTAGTGGGCTTATTCACTTATTCAGTTCAGGCTGGCCCATCACCTTACCTCTGCTGGGCAAGTTGCTGGGCAGCCTCTAAGACCCTGAACTACACATGTACTACTTGAGTGCTGGTTCTGATGGAATCTTAAATCATACCTTACCACAGAGCCCAGAGCTTCAAGCTCCTACTGACCTTGGCCTGTGACAGCCTACGGGCCTTGTTTCCAGAAAGGGGCTGTGGTCCAAGTTTCCCTGTCCAATAGCCAGAGCATTCTCAAGTTAGGTCCCAGAGGCTTCTTGGCTTATCTGATAGTTTGTGACCTTTTGCTGATTAAAAGGCCAGGGGCACAGAGAGGACCCCTTTCTCATACATAGACCTTGGAAGTTTGAGATTAGTCTAGGGGTCAGTGTGGTTTGGGTATAAGAATGGTCTATATATCCAGTTAACTCTCACTGTCCCTGCCCTGGCCATGGTGGAACAGTAGGACCTTTGGGATTGGGGAACAGCTTCCTGTGCACACAGCCCCACTGCATACAGCTATGCTGTGCCCGAAGCTTTCTTTTCACCACAGGGAATTTTGCTGTATCGGGTCTCTGTCTCAGAGCAAGAAGCAGTCTAACCATCCCCATCCAGGATGGAGAAGTTGGACAGAGGGAAACTCCCCAGTTTCCTGCCCTCCACTTCCACACAGCACAGAAGCCCAACAGTTAGGCTTTCTGCTTCCTCAAATGACATCTTACTAGTAGATGCAAAGTTGAAGGCCCTGTCCTGTTTCTGTGGGCAAGAGCCATCTCAGGTGTGTGGTGGCCGCTCAGGTTGCTGAGAAGCAGCCACAGTCCCCCAGATCTGGGGCCATCTCACCTAAAGCAAATCTCTGAGGCACCAGCAGTTTGTTCCCTGGCCTGCATGAACAGGTGGTGCAAGGTTCCAGGTGAAGGCTGAGCCCAGAAGGGCTGGAGACAACCAGACTTGGGTTTTGAGTGGTTTCCTGGAGAAGGAAGGGAGCCAGATGACAGGGATGGTGAGCTGGTCAGGCCACCATGACTAGAGTCGTGGATGATAAGAACTGATGTGAAACAGAACAGTTGAGATTAGAGAAAGCAGTGTAGGGCAGCAGCTGGGCATGGACCGACCCAGGAGCCCAGAGTGGGGACAGGCTGCCCTAAGATGCAGCACACAGAGGCTGTCTGTGTTGTTCAGAAGGATGAAGCCATGTGTAGGACTTAAGGAACTCCTACAAGTACGTGTGTGAATGTAGCTATGTGCATCTGTGAGTGTATCTCTGTGTGTCTGAGTGTTTGCATTTCTGTGTGTTCCTGTTTATGTCTTTAGTGTCTGAGCATAAATATGCCTGTTTGTATGAATATTTGTGTAAATATATAAGTGTCTGAGTGTGTCTGGCTGTGTGAATAAATATATCTGTTTTCATCTGAGTGTCTGGATATGTCTGAGTATAAGTGGATGCATCTGAGTGTGAATTTGTGGGTCTATCTAGGTGGCTTAAGTTCTGTAACCCAGTTCTATAATATCTGCATGTCTTTATCAAAGACATGGGTGTCACCGTGTCTGAGTGTGTGTGTGTGTGTGTGTGTGTGTGTGGAGGGACTAGGTATGTTTGGGTGTGAGTGTGTGAGTGTTGGTGTCTGAGGGAGCCTGGGTGTCTACATGGATTTAGGTGTGTTTTGAATGCCCATGAGTGTGTCTAGGTATGCGGGAGTGTGTGTTGGGTGTGTCTGAGTGAGTCTGGGTCCATCTCTGGGTGTGGGTGTCTCTGAGTGTGCACATGTTTGGGTGAGTAGGTCGGGGTGTGTGGGTTTGAAGCGAAGGAGGGCTCTTGGCCTGGAGATTTGGGGGTGTGAGCATGAACCCACTTGCACAGTGTGGCCCAGTGGCCTCTGGTCCCCAGCCTCTGGGCCTCTAGACTGTCCTCTCAAGTTCTGTAACCCTGCCAGCACTGCCCTGTGTAGTTTGAGCAGGGCCCAGCTACCCTCTTGCTGGGCGACCTGGAGATGGACACAAGGAGCTGGGCCCCTGCCCCAGAGCTACAGGCACCAAGTGGGGGCGGGGGTGAGGGTGAAGGCCCGGGCAGACTGCACCCTTCAGTGTTGATTTAGGGGACAGGGAAGGTCAGGAAGTGGGGCAGGAGGAATGGAGTCAACTGTATTTTCCTTAGAGAAATAATTCATGGGGCCTGGCGCCCTGAGGACCCTCACTCAGGCAGGGGAGGAGGAATCCATCCTTCATGACAACCGTATGCAGGAGTTGTAACAGCCCCCATAGGGGTACCAGGCAGCGCGGCCAAGGTCTCCCTTCATCATAGGCTGTGGCTGCCAGGGCCCCACCCCCACACCCCTCTTCCCACTTCTAGCCTCACTCCAGCCCCCAGCATCCGCCACAGGCCCAAGGGAGGGGGCTAGACAGTGAGACCTTTTCCTGAGCCTGGCGGCTTCCTAGGCAGGGCCAGCTGGAGCCCCATGTGGGCGGGGGGAAGGCGGGGGTGAGAGGGGGCTGCTTCTAATTCGGAAGGAGTCTAAGTTTCTTACAGTGCCACAGCTTGGGTGGGGTATTGTGGGTAGCCCCGGTGGGAGAAGGGCACCTGGCTACAGAGAGAAGGGAGACATAAACATCCAGATCCTCAGTCTTCATAGAGCCGCTTTTTGACTTTTGCTTTGTGCACAGCCTGCTGACCCCAGAAAGGGACTGGCTGAGGGCGGAGCCTCAGGGGAGCCTTACTGTGCCCTCCCATGCACGACTCAGCCCCAGCTAAGTACCCATGGTGGGGGCTGAGCTGCAAGGAGCTAGCGGTGTGCTTCCTTGAAGAATGACAGTGTGCTGGCTAGCTATGCATCTGAAAAAATGGTGTTCCCAGTCATCTAAAGGAAGGAGTCGCACACAACCCCCTCCTAGGTCACCAGGTCACTAGACACATAATTTCTGGTTCTAGTCAGACTGGCCCAAGCATCTGTCTGAGATATGTGGGGACAGCCTGCCCTGCTCACCCAAAGGGTCTTCAAGCACCCCTCATAATCTCCAAGTGCCTGTGTTCCTTTAGTCCCTCTGGGTCTAAACCTATTAGCCTGCCCAGGACATGCAACAGATGAGAGGGGGAGATGAGGGTATAGGGTAAGGCATGCTAACTGGGGGGTGCTCCAGGATTCCACTAGGGAACACATGCAAGGGGACTACTATCTGCCACCCCCTGGCACACTCTGAACCCCCAGCCCGGGACCCGCTCCTTGTCTGAAGCCTAGGAAGGAGACCAGCACCTTGGTAGGCTTATCTCTGCCCCCTACACAAGGACCTACCAGGGCCTACTTCCCAGTGACTCAATTTCCCCTTCCCTAGGATAGCTGGGAGATTGCAGTCCAGTCTCTGATCTCAGCAGCCTCATTTTACTATTGTAACTCAAGTCTCTAGTAAGGTCTTCGCGCTTGTGTGAGGACAGAAAGGATCTGCCTGGCAAGATGGTGAAAGGAGAGGCTGTTCAAAGCATCAGCTTACTCCCTGCATGCCTGGCAGGACCCATCCAACCCCAACATCCTGTGTATCCCTGCAGAGGGAACTGATTGAGACAATTATCCCCAAGCTGACAAGGACCATGTCTCCCCTTGCCTGATATCCACAGGTAGGACAGAAATGAGAGAGGGGACACTCCAGGAGCAGGGCCCTGTGGGCCAGAGTCTGCCTTCATCAGCTTCTCAGCTGATGGGCAAACCTGAAGTCAGGGTCCACTCCTTGTAGGCATCCACTGGGAACAGGGAGAGAGTCATGGGGCACAGAAGACCAGCAAATGAAAGCCTCAGAGCGAGGAAACATGGCATCAGGTAACTCCAGTCTCCATGGAAGGGTCAGACTCTGGGCTAGGGGGCCACTGGATTATGCCGACTCTGCTTGGTTCCCAATCCTGGCCTGTGCTGGTGAGTTATGGATATAGCAGGCCTGCTTCAGAAGCTCTCAGTGATGCATCCCAGACCCCCAGCAGCTCCAAGTAAGAGCCAGACTGCCTGATACAGCAGAAATCACTCTAGCCAGTGGCCTCCTGCCATTGTCTGGTCTCTTCCTCAAAGGCTGCAATATTGTCCCTGCATGGTATTGTGACCCCACCTCTAACTGGCATCATCACTGGCACAAAGAGAGGGTATTGTCCTGTGCTGACCACCTGGCCCGGCCTGCCTCAGGAGGAAGCTGACACAGTGCTCAGCCTGGAACTCATATCACATTGAGACAGTCTACCCCGGTGGCAGCTTCCGGATACCTCTGGCCTCCATGCCCTCTGTGGGCCTCCAGATACAGGGACACAGCATTTCCTTCTGTGTTCCTGCAAGTCTTCTTAATAATACAAAAGAAAAGCCAAAGAAAGAAGTCCCCTCGTAGGGGCTGAGGAGTAACCTCATGCCCGAACTTTTCTGTGATTCCAAACTCAGCTGAGTGACAGCAAATGAGTGAGTGAACGAGTACATGCATCACTCGGAAATCACCAGTCGGGGACTTGGCATGGGGACAGGAAGGCCAGCTACCTATGTGTAGGCCATGGCCCGGGCCACCTGGGCCAGTCAAGTGGACTGAGTGGCACCCTGCGCAAACCTGCCATCCCTCGGTGGTTTCTGGTCTGCACATCTAGGGAGATAATCTTAGGAAAGAGAATTGGCCTTGGGACATTTGTTTCTGTTTTCCAGCTGTTTCATTGAGGTGTAGGTCACACACCATAGATTTTACCGAGTTAGGCGTATAATTCTGT
This sequence comes from Ctenodactylus gundi, assembly GCA_004027205.1. Lineage (NCBI taxonomy): Eukaryota > Metazoa > Chordata > Mammalia > Rodentia > Ctenodactylidae > Ctenodactylus > Ctenodactylus gundi. Next base: position 38,742 of record PVKB01002644.1, on the reverse strand, counting down.
GGCCTTGGTGTACTGCCAAAGTTGTGTGCCAGTTACTAAATAACCAAGGACATTTATTGCCCACCAAAAAATCCCATGCCCCTTACGTGTGTCTCCCTCTCTTCCACCACCCCTGAAATCTCCATCCTGCCTTCAGTTTCTGAATGTAACATCTTGGACCTTGTCAGATAGAGCCCTACAGGATTTGTCTGTCCACACCTGGCATATCTCACTGAGTGCAGAATCCTCAGGCTACACTCCTGCAGTGTGGTCAAGAACTCCTTGTTGTGCCTGAGTAATATTCCCCGTGCTGAATGGACCCATTGTGCCTGTCCCTTTATCTATGAAGTTTTGGGCTATTCTGACTCTTTTGCTTTTGTGACTGGGATTCCTGGGCACCTTTGTGTGGAGGGGCCTTTCACATTTTAGGAGGAGGATGAAGCCTTCCCAGCCCTTTGATGGATGTATGCACCTAGCCTAGGCTTGCTGCTGCCCCTGTGTCGAAAGCTCCTTCCCTGTTACCCCCTGCTAACTTGCACGCCTCTGTTCACTTCCAAGATACTCTCCACAGCCCTCCTACCCCTCTGTTTCTATTTTGGGCCCCAAGGACAGCCTACTTCCCAAACACAGCAACAGGCCTCCACGGTGCATGGTGCAACCGAAGGACAAAGAATTAGAGTCTTGTGATGCGTTACGCCTCCGCAGCGTAGAGGCTCTGAACAGAACGTGGTGCTTCTAGCCTTCCTCCTGACCTCAGGATGACCCTAGCTTCCTGAAGAGAAAGAAAGTTCACCCCTAAGACCCTGACTTCAGGTTCCCCAGCTCAGCCTAAGGCCTGGACTTACAAGGTATCCTGATGTAGGGTATCAGCAGCCTCGGAGCAGCCAACAGAGGAGCCAGCTCCCCGTGCTCAGGCAGCAACCTATTGAGCATCTGCGTTTACTATCCCTCACACCCTGCCTGAGATCATCCCCAGCACCAATTCCCCCAGATCACTTCATTATTTCTTTGTAAATAGGGTTTTTCCTAGTCAAAATAATCAGCTTTTTCTATTGCAGCCACATCTGGCTTTGATTGTCCCCAGCCTCTGCGGATGCTGGAGCCCTGACGTGATGACCGATGGGGAGGCTGGCCTGGCCTGCGCTCATCCCTGCAGAAAGCAACCCCCTAGCCACATCTGTGCTCCCTGCTGCCGCTACCCTAGTCCTTAGAGTGGCCCTGACTGCTTTCTCATAGTTGAGGCCCCACGGGCTTACCCAATGCTGAATTGTTTCATCCGTCACCCGTTTTGGGGCACTGACCTTCAGAGGTGCCCTGCCTCCAGATCCAAGCTGCCGTGCCACACTCCCTCATTGAGAAACATCACAGAACAAATTCTAGAAACTTCCTCTAGCCCTGCATGGAATGAGGCAACTGACACTGCAAGAACCAGGGTCTATAGGGCTTTGTAGAGCCCATGTCCCCCTCATCACTCCCAGGAGCCCACCCAAAGGATCAGTCCTGCCTGGCATATGAATCTATCAGGGCCAGGGATTCAGAGCTACCCTTCCTAGCCTACTGGACTCTCTGAGAGTGCCCCTAAGGCAAGGCCTGCTTCTGAGCTCCAGGGCCAGAATTTAGGCCTCTCTTTTCTGGCCAGAGTCCAGGTAATTGGTAGCCTCCCTCTTTGTGTGGGTGGGCCCATAGCCTCACTCCCCAGGTGCCCCATAAACCATCAAACTTGGTTCTAGGACTATGTTCCTTCCTTCCTTCCTCCCCTCTGGTTCATGGGGGAAGACCCTAGGTTCTTGGGTCTCTAGGTTTCTTACAAGCAGAGGATTAGTGCTTGGCCTTTGTCAGTGTTAATACTGGCTGTAAAGAAAAGGGGGGCCAACATCTGACATCCTCAGGAGATGCTGCCCTGTGAGGAGGGACAGTCATGCCCAAAACCTCAGAACTGAGCACTGAAATGGCCGTAAGATGAATGATTTGTTGGCTGGCACATACCTCCTACTGCATGTTCCTCACCCGTGTGCAGATGTGAGAAGCTCTTGGGGCACGTAAGCTTGTGACCCAGGCTATCCACATTATCACCCCTCTTCCAGCCTCTGAACCTGTGACTTAGCTCCATCGAGGCCTTTCTTGACACTTGTCTTACCACTCAGTCACAGACACTGTAAGATGCCTGATCAGTGTCAGGTCACGCCCACAAGCAATGGGGCACTATGGGACACCTGGCATGGTCTAGGTTTGATGGAGTTTACTTGCTGACCAACCTCAGCTAGATCAGGAAAGCTTGAGAAGGGAGGGTTGGAGCACAAAGACCAGAGAGGGGCTTGGCCTCTGGGTCCCTGGATGCACAGCATGCCCCTGAGCACACTTCAGGGTAGGGTTTGACACTAGTGGGCCAGACCCCCAAACCCATTCTCACTCACCTTTCTTGTAAGAGCCCAGAGCCAGGGCTACTCAGGCAGGTCCCCAAGCAAGTAAGTTAGCAAGCCGGGGCCCTGCAGCTGCAGCCTTCCCCTCCCCTCAGGGCTGGAGGTTCCCAGCAGCCTCTGCTCCCAGGGCAGGGGTGACGCGTCTGCTAAATAGAACAAGATGCTACCCCTTCTACCTTCGCTTTATGAAGTGTTTGGAATTCCGAGGCCCAAACAGCTGGATGTGTCTTACCCCAGTTCTCCCTGGGACTCTGCCGGCGGCCAGGGCCTTAAATAATTCTTATAAAAACCATGTCAGCCCCAAACTGTGTGATATCTGATTTGTAGCACTCATAAAACCCCATGCCTGCTGCCAGAGAGGGGGAGGGATGAGGCCGACTTGCAGAGGCCTCATTTCCCCCCGATTTGTGTGTGCACGCTTGTGTGTGCATGGGTGTGAATGAGGGGTGCTTGGTGGGAAGGGTCACCCTAAAGAGTGAGGCCCCTGGAATTCCAGTCTTGCTCCATGTCCCTATCCACTCCAGATTGAGAGTCTCAACTACTCACAAACACCAGGCCTGTGGTGTCTTAACTTCTTCATGAATGACAGTCGTGGCCAGAGCCATAGTCAGACAGTCATGGCTGGATATCCTCAAAAGAGGAGCAGCAGGAGTGAGGTCTGCTTGGAAGCAGGTTTTGTTGGGCAGCTCTGGCCTGCTAGGCCAGCCTGAAGCTCAACTGGCAAGAAATTGGCCTGAACAGAATGTTTAGGAGGAGGTACACCCAGTTCCCAAGCACTCCAAACACACCTAGGCAAAGTGCTGGACTGGCCATGTGAAGCGGCCATCACTCTGTGCCTGTGGCCCCCACAGCTCGCAGAGCTGGGCCTGCATCTTACGCATATCTGAAAATCCCCGGCAGGCCTTAGGTGACACGAGGTTGGATCTTATTGCTCAGAGGACCCACCATCAGACCTGTAGGTGCCCAGGCTATCCCACATGGAACCACAAGGAGTGTCCTTGAGACCCCTGAGGGGGAATGAGCGCCTTCCTCAAGGCCGTTGGTCAGTCTGAATAATAAGCCCTTCTTTAGACTGTGGGCCCTGGGAAGGAACTGATCAGCAGCGGGTAGTCATTAAAGCCCAGATCAAAGGGCCTTGGAAACATAAGCTTATTAGAAAAGCTGGCCGTAGCAGCTCTGTTTGGGGCACAGACAGGGGTCTAATGTCCACGTACCTTTACTGGGACAAAAAAGCCCAACACCCTGTTGGACCTACACGTGGGACCACAATCCATCCTTTGGGCTCGGCACAGCAACAAGTGGCCCTCAGGACCCATCATCCTGCCATTCAATAGTTGACCTGCAGTATTTGAGAGGCCAGGCCACAGGCCATTATGACTTCAGGCTTGAGGGACCTGCTGGAGGATTTGGAGGACACAGGGGTCTGGTTGTGGGCCAGGAAATGGCACTTTTTTCCAGCTCCTACGAGAAGACAGACAGAAGCCTTGAACTTAGACTAGGGTGCTCCCACTGATCTGGGCACATGCTTGAACTGTGGAGAGCCAAGGAGCAGGCCCCATGGAATCTTTCCAAAGGGAGGCATGGCTGTAGGTAGAAACTGGGCAAATCTCTGAGACCTTGAGGCCCTTGACTATATGCTTAACATTGTCTGAAACGTTCTGGTGGTAAAGCTGGCTACAGGGCATGAAAGGCCCAGGCTAGCTGAGGAGCCCCAGGAGCTCTCTACAGGTAATAGCATAGGGGACTTGCTAACGGCTAGTTCCTGTTCTTGGCCCCCATGGCCCTTGGCCCCCATGGGAGGCCAGCACTTCCTTGCTGAGGCCAGTTTCTGTGCCCTTGCTGTCTCTCCCATGGCCCCGGTGTGGCAGATCATGGCCAAGAATGGATACCCAGAAGCCTAGTAGTAGTTGAACAAGCTGTCATTGGAGGTGGCATTGCTGTTGTTAGCCAAGGACAGGAATTTCCCTTGATGCCAGCCCAGACCCCTGCCACGAGGTGGCATGGCTGACCAACCCAGTCACCAAGAAGCCTAACAAGTATGCCAATTTGGGTTGTTCTCAACTCCTAGAAGGGACAAGTCTTTGAGGAAGCCCTGTGGCAGGCCCCACCCTGACTCAAGACCCAGCTCAGATACCATCCCCCCTTTCTCCCACCCCAGGGTCATCCCAAGTCCTAGAGCATTTGATAGCACTGTGCCCACCAGCCCCTTTGGGCACCACCTGCACAGCTGGTCCCTGTCGAGAAGGCAACATGCGAGCCTGCATCTGTGGAGTCTAACTCTGCTTCCAGGGTTTGTGTTCGCTCCTTAGAAGTCATCTGACAGTGGGAGTTTTATGTTGCTGTTGTTTTTCTACCTACTTAAGGAAACAAACCCTGCTGTCTCCTGACCCCTTTCTAGCAGCCATCCCGATCCTCAACTCCTCAACTCCAGAGTTCCCCAGGGGACTTAGGGATCATGATTTCAGAATCATGACTTTTTCTTGCCTGATAGCCCTACTCATAACCCTGAGTGAGTGGTTTGTACATATCTCATTGAGAGATGGGGCAGCTGTCAGTTGCTCAGCCCAGTTCTAGGCTCTTGAGACCCAGGGAACATTACTCTGGAGAAGACTTGGGGTCCAGTTAGTCTACAGTTGCAGCTGAGTGTGCCAGGGAAAACCTACTCAGAAGTCAGCATCCCAAAAACTATGCCCATGTCTCAGAGTGCAGGATCTCAACATGGCAGCTGACTGAAGCCTGCCTTAGATCCCGGGACAGCCCCATACGTGACCACCCTGAGCTTGGCCCTGTGCCCCACCCCAGGATGAGGCAACCCCAGCTCGGCAAGGTGCCTCCTAAAAATATACTCCAGGCTGTGAAGGAGGCCACTTGGGTCAGGACCATCTGTCTCTGTCTCTGCTGCCCTTGACTCCCAGCACACTCTCTGCTGCCTGGGCCCCTGGCCACACCCCAGCTAAATCTGCCTTGGCCCCTTGGCCAGTACATAATGGGAAAACTATGTGTTCCAAGCCTCTTTTGGGGCTTTGGGAGGACATGCCCACTTGTGCTGGGGTAAGGGGAGCCGACAGCTGCCCAAGGAGTGACGAGAGTTGCCAGGAATGTCCTTTATCTGAAAATATCGAGTGGCCTTCTGGTGCCGGGAAGCCCAAGTCCTGGCCTCTGCTGCTGACAGGGAAGTGGCTTTGGAAATGGCCTGCAGTTGCCCGCATTTGTCAAGACGATTCCACAGGACAGCAGCTTTGGCTGTCCCAGCCTTACGGCCTGTCTGGGGGCTGCTGTCCAGACCTCCAGACCCCAAAGTCAGGAGGGGTTCAGACCATGTTTGCCACCTACTGCTTCCTGGGTCAGAGCCATCTTGTCTACAGAACAGAGAAGGGCACCGCATAGCTTCTTGGCTGGGTTTGCCCCTTCCCTGGCTTCTCACATGTGCTGTTGCCTCAAGGACTCTCCTTCCCCTGGGGTATGGGATGGGAACAATGGGCGACGGGGAAACCAAGGCCTAGGAAGACCACAGAGCAGTGCAGGCAGCGGGGCACAGGAGGGAAGAGCTCCATGAAATCGCAGGGACAAGATCAAGTGCGGAAGTATCTCATGCCTGGAAGCCTGGACCTGAGAGCTGAGGGGACCAGATGTCTGGGGACGGGTCACAAGGGCTGGGAGCAGGCACAAGCCCGGAAGGCTTGGCCTGGCACATTGGGCTACTTTCTTGCCCAAAGGTTCATGGAACATTCTTGGTGGGCTGGGCCTGGCATGAGAGCACTGAGAGGACTCTGAGAACTTAATGATTGGCGTGCTATCGCCCCTCACTTAACTATCTCTGAGGTATCACCTGTGTTACTGCCACAACCACTCTAGGAGGGGCAGGCAAACAGGGGCAAACAGTGGTCATCCCTAGTAGGGGTGGGACAGCCAAGAGGAACGTGGCTAGATGTGGGTGAGGCTCATGGCTAGCCTCATGCCAGCCCTGCCCACCTGCCCAAGTTGGGATGCTGGGTGGGGCAGTGGGATTACGAGAGGAGATATGGGAAAGGGAAGATAAGTGTGACCTGAGACATTAGGGTCTGTGGAGAGCTGTGTGGGCCCCTCTTGCCCTGAATTCTGGGACTCTGGGGTTGTGAGTGCATAGAATAAGTGATTCCAATCCTGGAAGGTCTCTATGCCTTTCTGTTAAACAAGGAAGCCCACTTGTAAGGACATGCCAGTCAAGGCCATTCAGGAGTGCTGGGCCGGATCAGCAAGTGGGTCTCCAAGGAGCTGCCCCACGACCTTCACTGCCTGATGAGGGCAGCAGAGGAGCAAGGTTTCCTGTGTGACCGGCTAAGGCCCTGAGGCTTCCTGCCCCCACACCAGGCCAGTTGTCTCTGCAGGGTGCTTTCCCCTCACCAGCCACCCTGCCCTTGGAATGTGGGGCCCAGAATACAGGTCTGGTGCACACACCCAGACCTCGGGGCGCCCCACCCTTTCAAGGCAGGGAGGCCTCCGGGCCAGAGAGCTCCAGGGGGGACAACCTTGAGAAGCTTTCTCTGCTTCACAAGGGGAAACTGAGGCTGGAGTCGAATGAATTCCTTTGTTTACTCTTCCCGGGGAATGGTGCCAGAGAGAAGCAATTCAGTCTCTAGCATCCACACTCAGGCCTCAGCGGGTGGGAATTGTGCACCCAGAAACGTGGGATTAGGGAACAGTCCTTGTACAGTGTTCCCAAACTGTCAACTAAGGGTGGCGCTGCTGTCCAGGAAGCAGCCAGAGCTGGGTGAAAGGGTCGTGCCCGGTGATGGCCAAGCTGTCCTTCCCAGCTTGGCTTAGCTGTTCGAAACCTGAGCCCTCCATGAGCCTAAATTAGGGTCTGAGGGAGCAGGTCAGGAGGCCATGGCGTCACTGAGAAACCTGAGCCTCTGCCACTGCTCAGGCCCAAAGAAGGACAGCCCAGTCTCACTGAAGAGCCAACAAGCCCCTTCCACCACCACTCCCTCCCACTGTTTGCTGTAGTCCTCCACGGCCACCCCTCACCCTGCGGGCACAGCCCCTCCCAGTGCTCAGTCCTGCCTCCCCCAGGCATCTGCTTTCCGCGTTAGAGGGATCAGGTTCGCCCCTCCTCCGGGGCTGTGTCTTATCTCTGGGAAAGAGATTACAGCGTTTCTGACATTAAATTTTCATGCTAAAGTTTTCAGCATGTAGTTTGAAAAGTATTTTTTTGAAATAACACCTGGGGATGAGAGACACAGGAAGATCTCTCGCCACAAAAACTCTTCCCACATGGCCACAAGGGTCTCCTACCCTCCCTAGTGTGAGGTACAGATTCCTCCAGGGGCGCCTCCTTGTGGTCACTACCCCATTCCACTCTTTGCTGGCTCAGCCCTGCGTGCCTCCGGAGCCTCTCAGCTGCCTCTTTGCCTGGCAGTGGGTGCAATGGCTTTGGGCTGTTGATGGCTCCTGTAGCCCTGGATCACATACTCCTCTTTGGTTCTTTGTTTCTGTGTGCCAGTTCTGGGCAAGGCAGCTGGCCAGCAGGCCTACTTAACCCCCCAGGAGAGGTGAACCAACCCGCCTGGGGACCCTTTTGAGCCTGAGGTGATCCTGTGGCCTGGGCAGTAATGAAGAGGGCCTGCTGTTTGTGTCTTTGGGTAATTGAAGGGGCCACTTGGAAAATTTCGTCTCAAGCTTGTCTGTTGGGTCATTTTGACTTGGGGATTTCCAAACATTGGGGCCACAAAAGGTCACCCCACTGACCTCAGCCTGCCTCATTATGTCACAGCCAGATTGTGGTGGCATCTGATGAGATCCAGAAGCCCTAGTGGAGGCAGGACATGGGGGCGGGGCTGCCTGTAGGCTTAGATCAGCCCAGTTGTAGCATCCTGAGGCAAAGCAGCCTCAATCATCCCTCCTGCCCTGAGTAGTGCACCCTGTGCACATGCCAGCCCTTGCCTCAAGCTCCCTAGGTCCCACCTACATGGTACTGTTGACTTTGTCCCTAAACATTCTTCAAACAGAACACTTAACCTATTCTCTCTGGACCTGGGCCTGGGCCTGACCCCTGCCTCTTTCATGTATTTCTCCCAAATGTTTCCTCTTCCTCTTTCTTCGCTGCTGCTGGTAAGGAGCTCAGCCTCTGAGGCTCTGCCTTACCTCTAGTCTCCAAGGCCAACATCCTCCTCCTACCCAGAGCCTCTATACCCTCCATCCCAGGAAACCCCCACTCTGCCCTCCTCTGCACATACCCAGTCTTTCTCCCCCCCCCCCCCCCCATTGCCTAGGGAACTTCATTTTAGTCCCCCTCGCCTTTGCTGAATTTCTTCCTTGCTGTTGAGCCCCCTCCTCCATCCTATATGATATTCTTCTTGGGCATTATTGGGCTCAGACTCATGTCCTCAAAAGGGGACATCCCCTGGACCCCTGATGGAACATAGCCTATTGCCCCACACTATGTGGCAGCCCAGCTGTGTGGACCAGCTTCTCTCCTAGAACCCTCTTTTCTTTCTTAGGGTTCCTAGTAAATCTCCATGGCCAGCCTGACTGTCCCTTGCCCTGTGGCTCCTAGTCACTCATCAGCCACACTTCCTTGACTCCCCAGAATGTGATGAGATAGACCAGGAAGGGCACCTAGGTAGGGGCACACTCCTGACTTTCCTGCTGTCTGCCCCTCCTGATCCCAGCAGCTCTTCTCCTCAGAGCCATCTTTTCGGCCACTGGTCTGTGTGACCTTTGCCTTCCCAGGAGGAGTGAGGCCAGTAGAAGCTAATGGCCCCGAAAATCACACCTTCTTCCATCGTCAAGAACTGGGGACACTCATTGAGGCTAGACAGGGGCTGGTCAGGATGGGGTTTCCTCCCAGCTTCCAAGGGAGAGATGTTTCATCCAGGGCAGGACTGGGCAGGGCCTCTCAGGATAGTGGATGTGCCCCCTCCTCCCTGGGTGAGGGCCAGGAGCCTGGCCAAGCATCCAGGCCTGTCCCATCCCCGGGTGCCCTGGAAATGGGAGATAGGTAGGCAGTGCCCCAGGCTGAGAAGTTTGTGGGGTGCCACGTTCCTTCTTGTCCCTCTGAGCCCGGCTTGGCCCCTGGCTTAGCAGGTCAGCACTTTCTACAAACCTACAACCAACCAGGAAAGCAGGCAGCAGTAAGCCCAGCATGGCCATGTCCCCCTGCCCCTTTGCCCACCCTCCGGTCTCAGGCTCTTGTACCCTCTGAGTCCTCTTCCTCTCCCTTCTGTTCTCCTCCATGCCCTCCCATCGGCTCAGCAGGGAGAGAGATAGCCAGATCATCATATGTGCCTGGGGCAGCTTACGAGACTTCCTTTTCCAGTTGGGCCAGGCAGCCTGGGGAGCAGGGTATCCTGATCACCTGGAGCCCCACGGTGACCGTGGGTGGGGCGGGGGGGGGGATGGCAAAAAGGACTGTCCAGAAGAACCCCTTGGGATGAGTGTCTCTTCAAGTAAAATTTTGGCATTTCTGGTGTGGTTGTTAGATGATTTTGAATTCCAAATTCCCCTATACTTTGGTACCAAAGAATTCCCATGGTCTGGCTACAGGATAAAGTTTAGTCCTGTTGGGAGTCTGCAGGGCACAGTGGATACCCTACAGTGCGTACACCATGGAGAGTAGCAGTGTCATTTACCCAGCACTGCACCGTGGCAGACTCTTGGGCAAGATTCTGTCTGCTCTGTCCCCAGCAACCAAGGCGAGCCCTTATCTCTCTGCTCTCCATAGGGAGCTGGGCACCAAGAGAAGTCATTGACACCTAAGCCACATGCTGGCCCCACCTGGCTCCAGAGCGAGACCCTCCCGGGCTCCGGCAGGCTCTGGCTGCCTTTGGACGTGGCTTTTCCTCCAGCTCTGATCATGGCAAGATACTTTGCTTCCTATTTCTCCGTGCCTGTTGCCTCAGGGATGTCTGCAAGCAGCAGTCTCCCCAGACCAGAGTCCCCGGGTCCTGATCACCTCTCGGACCCTCTTGCTGTTTTGTGAAGAGGAACCATGAAGGAAAAAGTAGGTTCCAAGGAGGAGAGAGAGCAGGCTGTGGATGGACAGAGACAGGGCTGGACCAGCAGGTGAGAGCATTTAGGAGGGCTGGAGGGGCTTGATGGGGACAAAGTGGGCATTTAGAGAAAAAGAAGGGCAGGGGGTGGGAGCAAAGACAGGGTCCAGATTCTGAGAAGATGGAGGCCTGGGGGAAACAGAACAGTCCCTGAATCCATGCAGCCTGGGAGCCTTGAGTGCCAGGCCAGGAAGGTGTCAAAATGGGGGGAAGGCGCAGCTTTCAGAAAGGTGACCTTCTGGGAGAAGGCAGGACAGAGAGAAGAGAGTCCTGGAGTTGAGAGGCTGGAGAGGGAGACTCAGCCACCTTGTGGCCAAATGACAGTGTCCAGAGCCAGCAAGGCGGGTGCCATTTTATAAGGCCGAGGGTTCCTAAGGGCTGGCCAGGAAGGGGACTGTTAGCCACCCTGGGCAGTAGGCAGGCAGGGCTTCTTGTAGTACCATATATAAACACGTAGTTTCAGAAAAAGACAGTGTTCTGCCCTTGTCGGGGGAGGGTTAGATAGTTGAACAGTTCATGGTGTGGGGGCAGCGTAGGTAGGAGCTTCTGAGCCGGAGTCCTGGGGCCATTCTCCCCTCCTGGCAACACCTCCCAGCAAGCTGGGGGCATTTCTGAGTGATGTGGTGAGCCAGAAGGGAGAAGGGGTCCTGGGAAATGGATACAGAGATAGTGGTCCCCAGGACTGACTAAGAAGCTCATCTCAGAGCTGCAGCAAGGCTCTAAGGATCAAGCTCTAGGGCCAGGAGGTAGGAGTCTGGTGCAAGTCCTACTCGTGAAGGGGCCTCACCCCACAGCGCCAGGCGAGAAGATGTGTGGAGAGAGCCCCAAAATCTAGGGAAGTCCCTCACCGTTGCCATGCTCTGGGACTGTCCATGACATCCCATGAGTCCCAGCTCCCCGGGGTGAGGAAACCAGGCACACCCAACCCATCCTGGGCCTGACTGCATGGGTCTAGAGCGCCATCTCTGTATCTGTCCCATGTGGGATGGGTACTGGCCTTAGCACCCCTCTCCACTAGGTGGAGATGGATGGCATCTGAAGAAAGCCCCAGAAAAATGCAAAGCTTTGAGATTGATCTCAGGATCAGGCAGGAGAAAGACAGAGAAAAAGGATCAGATTCTGGTGAGCCTTCAATTCCCCGGATTTTCTTAGGTTAAAGCTCCCAGACAGCTGGGGATGAGAGCCAGGGTTTAGGGTAAAGGGTACAAGGCTCTTTCCTGATGAGGTCAGCTTATTCCAAAGGCCAGTTAGCCTTCAGAACAGAGCTGTGGCAGTAGCTCCCTTGCCCCCAGAGCGTAGCAAGCTTATCAGCTGAGAGAAGCACCCTCTGAGATCAGCCAAAATTGGGGCTGCTCACTCTCTATCCTTTGCAAGCCAAGAAAGGGGGAAAACAGCCTGGATTTAGATGGGTCTAAGGACCCCTTCCTGATGAAGGGAAGGTTGCACCCCTTCCTGGGCCACAGCAGGATCTCCAGTGTCACTGGAAAGAAGCAGTCATTTCCAGGCAGGGCTATGGGTACCTGCAGCCCACAGAGCTGGTCCTGGTACCGTCTCCTCTACTGTCATTGCAATATAGGCATCACCCCCACTGGATGCTCAGCCATGGTGGCTCTTCATGGAGTCCTGAGAGTCCCCCTTGGGCCCTCACCTGGCCCTCCGGTGCTGGAGGCTCTTCAAAGGCTTGCTGTCTTCAAACCCCAGAACTCCATCCTGGACATCTTCAAACTGACCTGTCCTGAGCTCCATGGCCAAGATGCGATGGTGACTGTGTTGGACTCTAGCCCATTGAGATCTCCAAGTTGGTGGCAGGGGCTTGAGGGAGAGGCTGCTTTTGAAAGATGTCCTCCGGGTTGCCCAGCCTGTATGCTCCTTCCAACACGGACATGGCTGCGTGCCGTTGTCCATCACAGGCCCATCTTTGACTGTTTCGCCAAGACCCCGAGAGCCACAGTGGCTGCTCCCCCACAGTCCAGCTGGGAAAAGGCCCACAATGCAGGGCACACAGCAGGGAGGCCAGGGATTGGTTGCTGCCTGAATGTCCCCGGACGGATGCCCGTGTGCCCTTGGGCAGCCTTCCCCTCGGACAGGCTGTCCAGGCCGGGGAAACCCTAAGCCAGAGGGATTAAGAAGAAAGGACACAATCGACTGCTCCTTTGGCTGTGCTAATTTGTGCTTCATTTGGTGCATATTCCTCAGTAGGTCGAAACGTGGTGATGATGACGCCAGAGGTCTGAACGTGTCCCCCAGTTCCAGTCAGCCTCCACCAGATACCTGGTCCCTCTCGCCCCATTTGCTGTACCCCTGCATTCTCTCCCCTTACAGTCATCGTCCTTCGTTCCTATAACTACACAAGAAGGAACAGAGTCCTTCCTCCAGGATCCTGGGAACCTTGGCTTGAGCATTAAGGCTGATCTTGAGAAAACAGCAGGCTTGTGTCAAAATCCCAGGACCCTGCCTGACCATCTGTCCCAGGCCCTGAGACCTGAAAGTCATCCTCAGTCCTCGGTGAGAACTATGTTCTAAGCCCATGTTGGGACCAGCCTGAGTCAGAGTGAGTGCATCCTTCACACTCAGGACAACTTGCCCACCTAGGCACTAAGGAAGTTCCTGGGATGCCTTGAGTGTTCCCTGTGGTTCAGAGCCAGAGATGGCTGCAAAAGATGGGGTCTCAGGTTCCAGGGAGCCCATCTTGGCTCTATCACCATCTGGAGACCTCTTGGGGACTGTGCCAGGCAGGTAGAAGGGGTAGAGCTGGGGACCTTCCTCGAAAGGCGCTGGGAAAAATTCTCTGCTCCCTTCTGTTGGAAATGGAGAACTGATAGTGACCTTGATTGTGAACATCCCAGGTTGCCTTCAGGAACAACAGAAAGATTCCAGGTGACAGGAAAGGATCAGGATCTGACCCTTCCTGAGCCCCAAACTCCCTTGGGCTTGGCCATACCCTTAGTCCCTTGACCTGTTCTAGAAAGGTGCTGGGGATTGAGCCTACTGTGATGCCCCCTTTGGGTGAGGTTTCCAATGGCAGCCAAAGGCCCCACAGTGCTGCCTTAGAGGAGGTGGGTCTCTCCGGGTCAGAGGCCTGACATTCTTTCCCCTCTCTTCCCAAACCCTCAGACCACACCACTTAAGAATAATGAGGCCCAGGTGGTTCCACGTGAGCCTCGATCCTTGCTGGCTGAGGGGCTGAGCCTCCTGCCTGTCCCACCTCCCACCAGGGGCAGCTAATGACAACCAGAATCTAGAAGGTGCAATTCTTTGTTTCTGTCAGGTTTTTCGGGACTCTCAACCACAGCTGGGTTGCAGGGCAGGAGCCGGTCAGGCCAAAGGATCCACACTGCTGCCCCACGCCAGAAGTCTACTTTTGTGGGATCCAGGCCTCTGTCCTGCCTGTTGTGGGCCTGTGTCCAGCCAGTAGCCAGGGTCTTAAAATGCTATTTCTGTTCCTTGGTTGCCTCCTTTGCTGACGCACTGACCTGCCTCCACATCTCATCTGTCTAAGAGAGCAGGAGGCCCATCCTGGTAAGGAGCCTCATCTGTGGAAGATAGGAATGCCGTAAAGGATGGTGCTGTTGTGCTGATGCCACCAAGCTGTATGCTTAGACATGTTACAGTGGCAGAGTCTGTGTTACATGTATTTTATCATGATAAAGCAAAAGGTCCGTGTCACTGCAGAAAGGAATCAGCACATGCAGCATTTGCCACCATGGGGGCTCACTTCCCCAAATGCAGGACAATGGCCCGATGGCGGGGAGGGTTTAAGACCTCTGGACATCTGTATAGTTCTCTACTTCCCTCCAGGAGTTCTCTACCTCCCTCTCCTCTCCTCTTACCTCTGACCCTGTGCTGCCCTGGCCCACACCTCCAGCTTGTCAGCTTTTGGTCCCTGGACAGAGGGCCAGACCAGCTGTGGTCACTCAAGGTAAAATATGGGAACCTATGTGGGAAAAATCCATGTATCCTTGAGGAGCTGGTAAGCCAAAGCCATGTATGCACCCCTGAGCATGGGCTAGGCAAAAGACATGCATCTCCTAGGCCCCAGCACTTTTGAGGGATTGAGCAACCTATTAATGACAGTGTTGAAGGCATTAGTGCCTCCTCCAGGAAAGTCCGGCAGGCCATAGGGCTGGAGCTGGGCAGGAGAACAGTAGAGCAAGGTAGGGCCTTGTTTAAAGATGGCAAATTAAACAAGATAGAAAGAATGACCATGGGGAGAGGTGTCCCTGGGCCCAGTGGCCAAGGTAAAGTGGGTCCTAGCTATGTTGCTCGGGGTCCTATCTTAGCAGGCAGGGGAGAGAATTGTGATTTCTATTGTGAAAAGGAGATGAGAAAGACGAAAGCAAAGAGGAATGACAGGATGGCATGACAGGGCTTGGGACAGGCTGGCTGGTCTGGCTGTAGGGGTGCAGGGCTCGAAGGGCAGAAGGGCTTGCGGGCATCAGGAGGCTGATCTCAAGGCCTGGGGGCAGCAGGTGATGGGAGGAACAAAGGCCGAGAGCCTAAAGACATGCTGATAACCACACGTGTGCAGGAGGGCAGCCCTGTCCCCCGCCACCACCAGCACCACCACCACGCACACACTGCCTGCAGCCTGCGGGCCTTGAGCATTTCCACATCCAGCGATAAGGTACTGGTTACACAATTACAGGCTGATTGGGACCAGGGCGGCTGGAAGACGCCAGCCACCGGGGAGTTTGAGGGAGGTTGGGGTCCAGGGTCTTGCCTCACCACTCCCTCCACTGATACTATCGGCAAATCTGCTCTTTCTCTGAAGGGCTGGTCACTGCGAGGCCACACTGGCTTCTGCTGTTGTCTCCATTGTGGGCCTGGAGCTTATCCACCTCTAGGCCTCTTGGACATGTAGAGGTAGATGGTGGGGCTAGAAGTTATACAACTCCGGAGCCTTTCTGTGCCCACACGGCCAGTTCTGCTCACCTGTCCGGGCTGACCACTGGCCCTGCCCACCATCCCTTGTTCCGCCTCAGCCATAACCTGGCAATGAGCTCACACTTTGCTCTTCCAGGAGGGGGCTGCACTAGTGCTTAGCCCTCCCTGGCATGGGCAGCTCTGTAAGACATACGGGGTGTCCTTTGGAGTCAGCCTGGCTTTGGCCTAATGAGCTAACGATTAGTGGCCCAGGCTAGATGAGCTGGTACTCATGCTCAAAGCCAGGTAACTTCTACATGGGCAGATGAACATTATTGGCAAAGCTAGTAGCCAGCGGGACAGAAATGCCCCAGCTGGAACTTCCATCTGCTTCTCTTTAGGGTTTCTTGGAGGCCAGAAATCCAGGCAGGGAGGGGCCTCTGAGTAGCCTCCCCTTGTGGCTTTCCCACGACGTCTCCATAATCAGGGCCCTTCTACCAGCACCCCACACCTCACAGCTGCCCAGGCACAGCCAGCTGCTCTGCACCCTCCCGAGTAGGCCCAATCCTGCTCAGTGATGGAGCCTTTTCCCATGGCCTGGACGGTGTGAGGGGGGGATAAGGGATTTGAGGAGGAAATGGCAGTGGCTTGAGAATTTGGAAAATGTGTGCTACGGCCTGAGCTCTTGGGAAGAAGCCTACAGGAGGATTAGTGGAGGATGATGGCATGGTCCTGGGTGGCCGTGACTGATGGGGCAGCCGGGTCTCCAGCACAAGAAGGGAGCCCATCCATGTGGGCTGGCAGCTGCCCCTGTCCATCAGTCTGTCTCTCTGCCTCCCAGCTTCTAATCAAAGACTTTTGACCCCCAGCTGGAGATGGGAGCTAGATTCCATCTCTTCAGCCCACTACACATTAGAGGTGACCTGAGACGAGAGCCTCCTTGCCAGGTCTCAAATCCCCATTTGAAAAATGGGGTTCTGGAATTAGGGTAGGTATCTTCTGAAGCCCAAGTGCTGATAACCACCCTCCTGTTCCCTGCTGGGCTCACCTCTGCTAGCTCCAGCCTCTCTGGTTTGATCTCAGCTCTCCCCATGGGAGGGTTGGGAGCGAGAACAGTGTGTTGGGAGCCGCCTTCTGAGAAGGGGGCTGCTGCCTGGTGGGTCTTGCCCCTGGGAACCCTCTGGAACAGCAGCTGTCCCTGCCTTGAAGCTGGCTGACAGGTCTGCACCAGCCCCCAGGCTAAGACCGCCACGGTTGATTACAGTGGATATTCACACCGAGGGCTGAGCTGTAGAAGCTGAGCAGCTGCTTGGAGGGGCAGTGGGTTCAGACACCTCTCTGATCCCTGCTCTTGCCCCACTGCCTACGTGTATGTGTTTGTCCTGCTTGGCTGGACTGGCCCCTTGACCTCCAAGTTCCTGACCGTATCTACCTTTTCTCAAGGACCTAGCAGGGCCCCAGGGCTCCACTGTTGTTCTGTTGACTGACAAGTAGAGTCATCTCCTGATAGACATGTTTCCCTGCCCCTGTCTGCCCCGACCAGTTCCAGGGGAACAGCAGCATCATGGAAGTGGAGAATGATGGCGTCCAGGGTCAGTGGGCTCTGCTCCAATGGGAACAGGAAGGCTCAGAGACTGCAAATGCCTCAGGAATCAGAACTCTGCCGCTTTCCCTAGGGAGAAAGGGCCAGCCTAAGCTGGGACCAAATAGGCAGATCCTGAGCTGGCTACGGGCCAGGAAAGCCTCAAAGCTGGATGAAGGCAGATAAAGGGGCCGAGGCTGGCCCCTGACCCTTGGCCTGGCATTTGCTCAGCTAACTTTGTGGAGCAGACACTGTATGTGAAGTAAGGCCCAGATGATAAGGATTCCTGGGTCATTGACTCCTGTGGTCCTATCCAGCCTCAGTCCCTTGACCACCCTACTCCCAACTCTCCTGCCCCCTCCAGACCATCAGCTTATTCTATTCTAGAACCTTCTGAGGCACCTGGGGAATACAGTAATACCTCTATACTTTCTTTCCAAGAAGGAGCTCTCTGTACTCACCAGGCAGAGGAGAGGGGCTGGTACTAGTTTTGGTCTCTTTGAAGGCCCGGAAGCTCTCATACTATGGCCTATTCCCTGCATGTCCTGAAGAGGGGACCTTGTAGCCCCCTAGGGGCTCTCATGACTATCCATAGCTCAGTGGCAGCTATAGGGACATAAGTAGGGACCTTCACATTCAAGTAAAAACTGCAAGGTCCCCAGGTTTGGCAAATGTGTTGGTGCTCTTGCGGGGAGTTGCGGTGTGATCAGCACCCAGGCTATCAGGCAGCCATGAAGCTAGGAGGCCCTAAGTGTTCTTGAAATTTTCTTTACCCCCAACCTAGTTTTTTGAGGTTCTTCCTCCCATCCTAGCCCCGTGGGGAATATTGGCCTTAGAGCCGTTTACATTTAATTTAATACAATAAACTTCACAAGCCTTTGGTGTCCCTTTGGTGCTTTATGGGCTGTGAGGTAGGAATCTGTGTTTTAGGGTAGTGAAGCAGCCTCTCTGCTCCTCTGAAGCTCATTCTTGCCCTGTCCAGGACATTAAGATCCTGAGTCATGCCCCTGAGGGAAGGGGAAGGGCCTTATTTTCCATACTTTCCTCACAGTGGCCCTGAAGGTAAGGCCCTGGAGAGGAGTCACATGGGGTCCCTACATATTAGGGTGTGGTACTGTTGCAGCCCAGTACCGTAACAGTGGGCAAAGACCTCTTCAGGAACCACTGGGGCACCCAGGACCAGAAAGAGGAAAGGTGGTCTGGTAAAAGTATGAGACAAGATTTGGAAGCGAGGTTCTTGGGCTAGGGCAAGTCCAGGGCCAGGGGCTGCCAGAATGCCGCTCTGATGCCCTGCCATCCAACCAGTATCTCCCACTAGTCCTGAGCTTGAATGGAGGTCAGGAAGAGAACCACTGAGGACCACAAAGCATGTGGCAGGGAGCAGCCTAAGATGTGGGCTGTGGAGCCAGCTGCCCACCCCGAGGCATAGCACCTGCCTATATGACCTGTGGGCAGAGGGCTTGGGACCCATGATGCCGTAGAGGGCTTCCTGGAAAGTAGGTGCTTGTAAGAGAACTGAGGCCTGCAGGGTGACCAGTAGCTTAGTGTCTTCCTTGCCAGATGGCTCTGACAAGCAGGAGCTTTGCAGGAGTCAAGGTGCCGGGGTGACCTGCAGGGCAGCATGTGCACACAGGAGTGGACATTGTAGAACACACTGGAGGTGCTTGTCTGGCCAGCCAAGATAAGCTGTCTCTGCATGTGTGTGACATTGGGGCCACAGGGGTGTGAGCACCATGCTGGGGACACAGCAAGGCTGGGAACAGAGCCCAGGCCTCCATTTCTACATCCTGACAACAGCCATGGTGTGTCCCTAGGATGTACCCCTCAGCAGCTCCTGTCCTAGACAGCTGCAGAGAGTTGTATGGGATCTGGAGCGTGAGACAGCTCTTTACTTCCCCACATTCCAGACATAGGCTCAGGTCTTTGGAGAAGGCTATTCTTTAAAATGTCATTTGAAAATAAACAGTTGCCAGCAATGCTTTGATTGCCTTGGATCCTCAGAAAAGAGACAGGCAAGGGCCCCGGGCCTGGCTGTGATTGTCCAGGTAGCTAGGATTCTTCCGGGCCACAGTGGCCTCTGACCTTTCTGAGGAGGACATATCAGACCCACCAGGCTAGTGTCTTCCTTGCCAGATGGCTCTGGCAATTGAGGACCACTACTTCCACCCACTTGACACCAGTTTGGCTGAGCTGGGGTTCTAAGGGGTAGCTTGCTTTCCACAGATCATGAGTAGCCCAGGGCAGGATCAGGCAGGCCTACTGGGTTTTGCTGCTGAGGAGGAACTGTAGAGAGTGTTTGGGGAACACTAGGGAACCCTAGCCCGTCTCTTTCCCTGCATGCTGGGGTACCATGGAGATCCCCTCCTTTGACACTGTGCACTGCTTTTCAGAGGATCTTAGCCTTGCCACCTGGGTAGGGCCTTGATTGTAGCTCTGTAAGCCCTCTGCTGGGCACCCTATTCTCTTGGGACAAAGCCAGCCCTGTCCTTCCTGCCTAGTGTGGGCCTAGTCTGTGTGATGTCTCGGGGTCTGATGGTGGTGGATTGCCTTCCCAAAAAGAGAGCTGCTTTCTTCACCATGTGCACTCACGGTAACCTGGTGGCTGCTCAAAGCAGGCTATAGGTAAGGACTAGGGGGTGTGTTTGGGGAGGTAGTGCTTACACTACTCCCACTAGAGTGGGAGTTTGGATGGTGGTCCTCAAAAATATCCAGAATCAGGAGTAGAATTGCCCTACCCTCTCTGTGTACATACTTCTCTTCCCCTGTCCTAGGTAGTGCCTAGATGGAGGAAAGGAAACCCCTCTGTGGGACCCCACAGCCTGAAACAATAGCTTCTACCTGGGAAGGGTACCCCTGAGGCCCCCAGGACCATGTGGAAGTCGCTGCCTCTGCCTGCCTCAACTCAGGCTCAGGTGGGTGGAGTAGAGAGGGCTGTTCTCCAGGACTCTGCTGTCCCCAGACTTCTTACAGGACCCCCCCCCCCGGGGGGGGAGTGGCTAGCAGCACCCTCTTTTTATTGATGAGGGTATCAAGACTTGCACTCCTTCCTCTCAGCACGAGTCACTGCATGGCTAAGTCCAGACCCCATGCCCCCAGTTCCAGAAGATACCCTTGGGCAGCAGGCTGAAGGACAATTGTATTTCCTGACAACTGTAGGCAGGTCTGGAATTGGGCCTGTGCCCTGGAGGCCTAAGCCAGGGGTAGAAGAAAGAAGCTGGCAAAGGGAGAGTACCTCGTAGTTTCCCCATTAGCCAGGCAGAACGTACAGAGCTTGGTGGAGACAGTGCAGGGAAAGTGGGCACCCCTTGAGTACACAGGGCTTGAATGCTAGACTATCTACTCTCAGGAAAAGGACCTGGTTTCCTCAGGTGGCATTTGTGAGCCAGGGCAGCAGGCTGGGCACATGCGCCTCTGGTCAGCCTCATCTCAAAGCTGGGAACCCGGCATACCTTCTGCAGAGAACTTGTGGGTCGGGTGTAGGCAGCACAAGGAGACAGTGCCCTCTTCCCCACTTAGTGCACTCGACCCCATTGCCTGTCCCAGGAAGGCCAGTCTGTTACGTTTGAGTACCTTGTCAGTGTCCTAGGTCTTTGTCCCCCTCTGTCCTGCCCATTCTGCTGGCTCCAAAGGGGGCTTTGGAACTTCAGTAGGGACAGGTACACTCTTTTATTAGTCCCAGTGGCTAAACCCTTTGACGTTCTAGAAAGTTCCTCCTTTATTTCTCTGCATCTGCCCCATGAACCCGTCTCTTGGACTCCTTTTGGCTGATGGCCATGCTGTGTGCCCCGTGGAGGGTGGGGACCCCTGTCACCTTGTCCTGTTGCAGCACGGATGCATTGCCAGGGCAGTTAGAATCCTTGAGCTCAGCAACCCTGGGCTGGAGTTGGCTCACCCTCCTAACTGGCTACAGAAATGGGTCTCTGTCTCATTTTCTTCATCTGTAGAATGGATTTGTCATGGGTAGACATCTGGTGAACTGTCCTAATCATCTACTGTCCACTTGAGAAACCTAGCTGCCTATATATCCATTGTGCCATTGTGATTCCATTCTACTCCAGTACCCCTGGCCTCACCCCACTTGTTTCACACATAAACACTTCTGTTAGTTAGTTAGTTAGTTAGTTAGTTAATTTTAACACCAGGCTCAACAACTGTGCAAGGAAGAACAGGATGCCTGACCTCAGCTTCCGAGGCCCAGAGGGTCACTTCACCCACAGGTTCTGGGGAAAGAAGGAAACCCAGAGGTCAGAGCACACCCCATTTTTAGAGGCCAGAACCCAAAGCGCCCCAAGGTTAATACTTGTTTCCCCTTGCCTTGTTCATCTAAGGAGACTCCCCAAACTTCTCTGGTCATCGCCTTCTGCTCCTGACTCCTCAGAGAACCTCCTGGGGGATCTTCACGGGCTAGGGCTGCCCTCCCTTGGGAACCACCGATTCAGAAGAGCAGCTCTGATTCCAAGAGGAATAGAGCACTCAGGCCAACTGAGTGGTCCTTTCTCAGGACGAGCCAGATGGTCCCCATCAGGCAAGGTCAGCCTCCTCGTTCTTCTTTGAGGAGTTATTGAACTCAGTGTTAAAAAATAAAAGTGTGTGTGTGTGTGTGTGTGTGTGTGTAATGGGTGGGGTTAGGCCAGAGGTGCTGAAGAAGAATAGGACCAGGAAATGTGGCTCCTTCTCCGGGCTGGTGACCACTGGAGGCTATCTATTTCAGAGCTGCAGGCTGAAGGTCAACTGGGAAGCATGTGGCCTTTTTAATCAAATAATTCTTTTCTGAGGCTTTCTCTGGGTATCCCCTGCGGCCTTTCCTCTTTTCATCCTCAGCCCCTTCCCTGTTTTTCATTCCATAGCTGGTTTCTGCATGAGCAAGAGCAGCTATGCTTTGGAATGTGTCAATTCTATGACCTTCTGGGCCACTCAGTCTCCTCTCCTAGCTTGAGGGGAGGCCGAGAGATGCTTACAGGTCTCCCAACATATGCTCATCTCTACCCACGCCTGCCTATGAGGAAGCCCTGGCCTTTGTCTAGATTGCTGCCATTTTGAAATTGCTAGGTGTTGTTGAAAGAGGGAAGAATCTCTTTCTTGAGATGGGGACATCAAGGCAAAGTGCGAGTAGCATTTGCTCAGGGGCAGCACTAGCCCCTGGCATATAGGACACCCCTTGCTAAAATACCTATTGATTTCACCATGAAGTTAGC
Organism: Ctenodactylus gundi; assembly: GCA_004027205.1. Lineage (NCBI taxonomy): Eukaryota > Metazoa > Chordata > Mammalia > Rodentia > Ctenodactylidae > Ctenodactylus > Ctenodactylus gundi. Next base: position 16,673 of record PVKB01002644.1, on the reverse strand, counting down.
CATGACAGGGGCTGGGGGAAGGTCAAATAGTTGTGTATATATACTCCCTAAATACTTCAGAGGTGCATGGCACCAGAAAGGGCAGTCACTCAGATGAAGGCATGGCACACACCCATGGGCTCATGGGTATGCATGAAGCAGGTACACAGACTCCCAGCCTCTGGGGAGCCTGGAGCCACCTAAGCCATCAGCCCTGTGAGTACTTTCAGAAGTGCCTAGGCTGGGCTGGGCTGCTTGGGGCTCCAGCTTGGCAGCTTCACCCTAGTGGAAAATGGGGGTGGCTTCTCCCAGGACTCTCCTTTTGTGCCTAGTGAGGCCTGGCTGGGCAAGAGTAGAGTCCTTGTCCTTCTCCTGCTTCTGTGGGAGAGTCCAAGCCTAGCCCAAAAAATCTTAGGTTGCAAATCTGAAATTCCATTTCCAGAAAACCTCCTTGTTGTGTGTCCCCTTTCCACCTAAACAATTAGTCTGCTCACCAGCCCCCAGGTCCCTTCCTCTTCAGCTTTTACCTGTGACAAAAACACAATGTAAACCCTTGATCCCATTGTCTGAATCCCTTCCACCCTGCCAGACCTTTTTTCTTCCTGTGCTAAGTTGGTATCCTCTTAGGTATTGGTCCTGCCCACTCAGGGCACAGGACGCATGAAATGCAGCCTCCTTAGGCAGCTGGATGATAGGGTATAGGACGCCACACCTGGGACACTCACGGTATCTTCCTTCCAGGGGGAGTCTTAGAATCCTGTGGGGCTGGTAGTCTGCTGGGGGGTGGGGGCGGGTGCTGCCGCATAGCTGTCCCCCCTCTTGCCGACACAATGGTGGGGGCGTAAGATTTTGTGAAGGTCTACAGCCCGGCCTTGACCCTCAGCCACCCCTCAGGCCCCGACTGGCCCCATGCCCCACTAGGAAAACAGCCCTTTATCTCCACCGCTTCCCCTGAACTGCAAACAGCCACGTGTCCTGTGGGGGCCCCTTTTGCCACACGAGCCCTCTGCCCCTCGACCTGATGAGGCCGTTGACCTTGGGTGGTGGTGGTTGGGGGTGCAAAAGGACCAGAGGTGCTAGGAGAAGGGAAGAGTACCAGGAGGAACAGACCCGGGTTGTAGCTCTGACATTGGAGACCACCCCACAGGGCAAGCAAGGGAAGGATGGGGCTAAGACCTGTCACAGGGTGGGTCACGGGGACGGGTAGGCTGCAGGGGAGGCAGCCGAGTGGGGCTGGGCGTGTGCTTGCACGGACCGTCCTGGGCAGCCAAAGAAGCCTTTTCGCCTTCTGCCTCTCTTCTGTTTCTTCTGGGGCTTGGAGCTTCCTCCATTGACTTTCCTTCTTGTTTACCTGCACACTGCCTCTCCCCTCTGACCCACTCAGATGGGCTGTGACCCTTCAAGGGGCCTTAGACATGACTCACTTGGTGACAGGCGCTGAAGGGCAGAACAAAATGCGGAACAAAATGCAGACCCTGGTCAGGCACCCTTTCTTTCCCTCCTGTCCTGCCCCCTGGCTGCACTAGGCCGGCACTTATGACCTTTTACTTCTTAGCACATACCAGACTCTTCACCCCCAGGAGACAAGGCAACCCAGGTAGATCAGGGCCTTCTGAGATCAGCCAAGGCTGGCCTATCTCATCTGAGAAAACTTCCTGAAAGAAGAAATGGCCTCAGGGTGGCGAACAATTAAAAGCACCGCTGCCACACACACACACACACACACACACACACACACACACACACACACGAGGCTGCTCTCGAAGTGGCTGCTGGTCGTGCAGGGGAGGGCCAGGGCTGGGGTGCAGATTTCACGGGAGGTGCTGCTTCTTCCCAGAGCCTTTGGGATTGGTGACTCCTCGGTGGAGAAGGGGACCCCTTGTGGATTACCATCATGCACAGGGTCCAAGGGGGCAAGAGTTATGATTACTTCCTGCCTTACAAAGCCAGCATCCCTCCCCCAAAGAGGGCGTGCTCAAGCTCAGGGAGTCTCTGGCCAGTGAAGGTGCCCTTCTAGTCCCCTGACAAGAATGTCGAGGCTTCAGGAGGAATCGCAGGGATAGGTTGGCAAGTCACCATGTTGACCTGTGCCTATCCTCCCTCTGAGAAATGCCCCTTAGTGCCAGAGCTTAGGGGCAAGGAGGGGAGGTCTGAGAGATGGGCTCAGATGGGAGAGATCTCCAAAAGCCTCCTTCACTTTTGGCGGTCTGTGCCGCCTCCCCGAGGTATTGCTGTATCCCCTCTATCAACTGCTAGCTACAGTCGTAGGCCTTAGATTCCAAGCCCTCAGGCCTTAGGTTCTAGCCACAGAGCTTTCCAAAGGCAGGGGAGGTAGCCAGGCATGTGGCTCCACATCTTTGGTCAGGGCCACCCTAAGAGGTAGCTGTTTGCTGGGAGCTCAGAGGAGGGTGGAGAGCAGGCAGCAGGTGCCAGGACACCATGGCACAGCCTGCACCCCCAGACCCCTAACAGTGGACCAGTGTGTGGGCCGACTGAGGTGGGGGCCCGGGAGGGTCCCGCTCCATAAACCCTGGCCAGCCAGGAAGCTGCAGACAAGGCCTGTTGACACAAGGGTGATATCACTAACAGCCAATGGTAGCCTGCTGCGTTCTTCATGTGCCTCCCTGTGTCCCGCAGGCCCCTCCATGCATGCGGTATGGTGGTCTGAGTGCCACCTGAATAAACTGGACCTTCCCATGAGGCTTACTTAAGCCTGTCCCCTATGCGGTCCCGCAAGCGTCTGCCCTATTCCCCTGGCCTACTTCTCTGTTCTGGACCGCTCAGCCCTGGGCCTGCCGTCCCTCACACGTGCAGGCCCTAGAGCTTTGAATCCCAGAACCTTAACTCTGTAGCCACTGCTCTCTTCTGTGACCCTACCTGGCCATCACACTCCAGCATCACACCTAGGTTGACTCCTTTCCCATAACCTACCTCTAACTGGCCATACTGGAGCCTGCTGGTTCACACAACCAGGCCTGGCCTTGTGCCCAGAAGATACTTGACGCAGAAGCAGGGCTGGGGCCCCAGACAGCTTGTGCTCCACTCTCTGTTAGAGACTGGCCTCTCCCTGTCCCCAGGCCTCCAGCAGTCTTTCACTCTTCCTCCTATGTCTCATTCCCCAGAAGCCTCAAATCTAGCTCGGTCTTCAGGACCTCCCTTCCTCTGAGTACCCTTTGGACCCAGGCCCTCTTTCTGTGGCACTTGAAGGTCTCTTTTTTCATTCAGCTCAGGGGTTAAGAGTGAGTGCTTTTGCTCATCTCCTTGCCCTCAGTCCCAGCCTCCATCTGTCCTCCTCCCGTGGCCTGACTTCTTGGAATCTCCCACGAGAACTTGCCATCCAGGCAAGTTCTGCAAAGCATAAGGCCCAGTGGCCCAGCCTGCCCATATCTCCGGGGCCAGAAGGGTGCTCCCTTCTTGAGGAACTTGTTCTAAGCCCACTGGCTCTCATGTCCTGAGGCTTGACACACACTCCTGTGGAGGTGTCTCTCAGAGATGAGGCAGGAGCCTCCTGCATTTGGCACCCGCCCTTGTTTACGGGTCCAGCCCCCACTCTGCACGGCTCCCAGCGGACCAGCTGCCTGCCCATGTCCAGCCAGGTGTGGGGTGATGAAGCGGGGCTCCCTGAGGACAAGGAGCACAGTGTCTGCTTTATTTGCAGCTCGGCGCTGACAAGGAACAGAATACCCACAGTGACTGCTTCCAGGAAATGGCTGTGGGGCGGGTGGGAGCCTCGGGAGCAGCCCCTTCCCAGCAAGCCGGCCTGCAGGTGGGCTTCCAGGAAGGGGCCCCCACTGGCGCCCCTCAGCCTGGAAAGAGGCCAACAGTGTCACTAGGAGCAGGCCAGAGAGCTGGAGGAGGTGGGGAACCGAAGAGGGAAAAGTAGAAGAAGGGGGAGAAGGAAAGGGTGGGCAGTCGTCGGCTGAGCCTGCGTGGTTTCTGCAATCTCAGGGGAGACCAAAACTGACATAGTTCTTTATGAAACCTTCCATACCCCACTCCTTCGGAGGGTCACACAATCTTTAAGAATGCCCTAGTCTCTTGAGGACTTGTCCAGTATTGTGCACGCATGCACACACACACACACACACACACACACACACACACACACACACACACGCACGCACACACACGCACGCACACACGCACGCACACACACGCACACAGAGAACCAACTTATGAAGGAAGACAGTTCCCTGAGCTCAGCCCCAGGTTTTGGGTCAGGTGTTGGTGAGTGGCTGAGCTCTTCAGAACTCCCTTGCTGGAGAGGGCATGTGAGCCTCGAGACTGGATCCACTACCCCTGGGCTACTGACTGGCCATCTGCCACCCTACCTCTGGAGAGGAAACGGTTTATCATCCTGGAGCTTAGGGTAAGGAGAAGGCTTCCCTGCTTGATCTCCACTCTGTTTTGAGACTTCCCAGTCTGGCCCCAAATGTCCCTGCAGCCCTGTTTAAAGGATTTCATTCCCTCTGTAGACCCAGAATCTTTTGTTTTCACTCAGCAGTAGAGAAAGTGTCTGGACCCCCTACTCTACCCCAGCAGTCCATAATCTCTGCCTGAAAATGGGCTCCTGGACCATTAAATTCATGCTGAGATACAAAACCACATAGGAACAAACAAGGCACACAGGACAGGATCAGGGGTCTGCCCTCCAGGAGATACTGGCCCACACGAGGCATTGACTACACACCCACCCACAGAGCATCCCCAACAGACTGGGGCCACACCCTCAGTTGAGGCACAGCAACAAGGATCACAGCCAGCTTGTTAGCACAGAATTATTACAGGAAGGCCCTCACTCACAGGCAGAGGCAACTGATACATGCCCAGGATTCGGAAGACAAGAGAGGCCAACTGCCTGTAAGCACAGGCTGGACATGATGACCCGAGGCATACATGTCCCTGGGTTGTCCGTGAGGATGGGAGCCACCAGTATGGCTGTGCTATGAGTACCAAGCCCTCATTTCCTAAATGGTAAGATTAACCTTTATGCAAACTAAACTCACACAGAAACATAGGGAGGTGTCCAGGTGTGAAGATCCCTAACTTGGGAAGGGATATGGCTAGGAACACCTGGCACTTTCCAGGGTCCCCCTTAAGATTTGAAATTTCTTTCCCCAGGTTTTCAGGCATCAGAGCAGCGAGCCCCTCCCTATCCCACCCTCTGCTAGGATGAAATTCAAGCCCCTGTTTGCTTCTCAACACTTAACTCAGCACAGGGATATTTTGAAAGTGCCTTTGGGTGGTTGGGGGCTTGGAGCCTGTCTAACAATGCTCTCTAAGCTCCTTTTCTAAAAAGCAGGAAATCGGGTTGGGCCAAAGGTAAACACATTCCAATCTGGCGGTCCTGCTCAGATTGGAGGGGCTTTGTTAAGCGGGCGCTAGGCCACCTCTGTTTTCTCACAGCTCCCACCCTGGGTGAGGCCAGGCCTCATGACTCTCCCAGCACCTGTTTGCAGAAGAGTGGTGCCTTAACCTGTGGCTTCTTGCCCTGACCTGCCTGCACCCCAAGATGCAACGTCCTTGTAATTCTTTGTCATCACCTCTTAAGCCCTTCGAGACCACAAAGCCTCTTGGACAAGGCTTTCAGAGCTAGACTTAGGAGCCTCTTTCAAAATCAGAGCCCGTAAGGGCAGGCTCGAGAGTGGGCTGCCCCTGCGCACATCCGTGGCATACTCGGGGGGCAGCAGATGTAGACATCTATAGGCAATCTGAAGGATGGTAGAAGTGGCTGAGGGGCCTCAGTTTCTCTTCCTTTTGGGTGGGACACCATCCTTGAAACACTCATTTCCTCAAATTTGTCTCAGGGCTGCCCAGGAGAAGTGCTCATGTGGAGTGTAAAATTCACAGCCGCCTCAAGGGCCCCGAAGTCTGGAGGCAGCAGGTCAGGTCCAGCATGCCAAACTCTCTAGGTATCTGGAAAGGCACAGCCACGGGCCTCTTCCCAAGCTCCTTTATACTGTGAAACTGAACATCTGTATTCCCACAGGAGGCTTGTTGGCCCACTGTGTCCTCTGTACCCCATAGTCCTCTGCCGTTCTGATACCCTCTATGACCTTGTGACTTCAGCCACTATGGGCAACACTAAGGAATGCAGATTTTATTTTCCAAGCTCAGCCTCTAGAGGGACCAGTGTTCACTATAAAGGCCATTTGTAGACTTCTCTTCTAACATAGCTACTTTGTCACTGGGGCAAATCACCACCCAGCGGGTTGGGAAGGTAGAGATAGACTTCTACCAACAAGGCTGGCTAGCCTTTAAAATCTTCTGTGGGGAAGCTGGAGGAATGGCACAGTGGTTAAAGGGCTTGCCTTCAAGTCCCTGAGTTCGATTTCCCAGTACCACATAAGCCAGGCATGGTGGTGCAAACATGTAATCCCAACACTCAGGAAGCTGAGGCAGAAGAATTGCTTTGAGTGCAAGGCCAGCCTGGGCTACAGAGCGAGATCCTGTCTCAAAATAAATAAATAAAATAAAATGAATTCTTCTGTGAAGACGACTTTAAGAAACATCTTTGGGGGGGCTGGAGGAATAACAGTGGTTAGAGTGCTTGCTTAGCACACACAAGGCCCTGAGTTTGATTCTCTAGCATCATTTAAACTGGGCATGGTGGTGCACCCCTGTAAGCCTAGCATATGGGGAGGCTAAGGCAGGAGAATTTCTATGAGTCTGAGTCCAGCCTGGGCTCCATAGCAATTCAGGACCAGCCTGGACTACAGAGCAAGACCCTGTCTTGAAAAAGAAAAGAAACATCTTTAGGGCTGGGGGCATAGAACAATGATTAAAGCCCTTGTGTAGGACGGGCGAGGCCCTGGGTTCAATCCCCTAGCACCACATACTAGCTGGGTATGGTGGCATCCATTTGTAATCCCAGTACTCAGGAAACTGAGGCAGGAGGATTACCCTGAGTTCAAGGCCAGCCTGGGCCACATAGTGAATGCAGGACCAACCTGGACTATAGAGACTTTGTCTAAAGAGAAAAAGAAAAGAAACACCCTCATCTAGCTGTGCCCTGTGGGTTACTGACCATTTGTTTTAGCCCCACAAATCCCCTGCCCTGGAAATCCTGTTTCAGAAAATGCTAGAGCCAGCATGGATGAGGAAGAAGTGAGAGACGGGTAGAGGGGATCCCAAACACACCAGACACATGGAGTCAGCCTTGTGGACCTCATGGGTAGGGCACCCTAGTGTGGGGTGGGGACGCTTCAGATGGTTTCACGCCTGGTCTCTCAGGCCGTCCACGCACTTCCCTGACTGTTTTGAACACTGGGACAGGGGGCAAGGTGACTGAGGGCCAGACCCATGCTGTGTTCCCAAGAGTTGCTCCTCAGTGCAAGAGATCTAGATGGGAGCTTAAAAGCAGAGGGGTACGGTCCAGTTGCAGGGACCCTGAATGGCCACTGTCTCCTTGGGAACATTAACCATGAACCTTGAGGGCTGTGTTTGTGCCTCAGAAACCAGATCTCAGTGATGGTCTTCTTTACCCTAGACCCCTCACCCTCCTCCCTCTGCCTCTCCCATCTTGAACTCTTCATCTGTTCCCCTGCTTTAGGTCCCTGCTGTCCCTCTCTGCAGCCATCCTCTGTGTGTGTCCCTGCCTCTGTTATGGCTCCACAGTTCCACTCACAGTAGTTGAGGGAGAAAGGGACACCACATGTATAAGCTCAGGCCCAGCCCCAGAGCTACGCGGGGTCTAGGGATAGAGGACCACGTTCTTGTGGAGGTGGGGAGTGGGAGATCTAGAGGTCCAAGACAGTCATGGATCCTGCAGTGTGGTTTTGGCCTGCTGTGCCCCAGGCACTGTTCCTCCCCTCCCCATATGAACCCCAAGGTGCCAGTTTATTAACCCACTTCCCATAAAGTAACTCTGCACATCTAGACTGGTCTTTAGGGTCTGGAGACAGCATCTGGGGCTCAGTGGAGGAGGCCAATCAGATAGCAGCATGATGCCCAGAGACACTTGATTGGGTCCTGACATGTGTTTCATTGCCAAGAATACCATTTGTGATCCCAGCTTCCTCCCCCCACCCCCCCGCTGCCCCCAGCAGGAAATCCCTGGTTCCACAGCCCCTGCCTGTGTTTCCACATGGTACCTATGGCCCTGTACCCTTGATGTCTAAACCCCTCTGTATACCCCTCATAGGCTCCACTCCACCCTATGACCCCCTCTGTACCATAAGCCCATAATCACTTCCCCTGTGTGCTTCATCCATATTTATGCCCCGCCCCATTTCATAATCATCCATCGTGCCTTTCTTCTGTCCCAGATGCCATTCTTCCCATCTCTCTCTCCTTCCCCTCTCTCCCTCTCCCCCCAGCCTGTGGTGCACACCCAGCCAGATAGCGCAAATTCAAGTTCCTTCTGACACAAAGTACTGTAACGGTATTTATTGTGGGTCCGGGGCTTCTGGTGAGGCCCCGGTGGGGAGGGACACAGGGCAAGGTGAGCGCCATGGAATGCTTGGGCATAGCTCTGGTTGTGTGGAGCTTCCAGACTAGGCAAGGGGAGGGCGAGGCCTCATGCACGTGGCCAGCACCCAGTTGCCTCCTGTCAGAGATGGATGGACGGGCAGGCGCTGGGGCGGCATGGCCAAAGAGGCCCGCACACTCACACGCACACTCGCACAGAGACTCAAGGCTCTCTCCAAAACTCCAGACCAGTGCAAACGACTTAGTGCAAATTGAATCAGAAGGGATGGATGGGGAAACAGAGTCATGGATACTTTGAATCTCTCAAGAAATGAAAAAAAGAAAGGTGAGAGATGAAAAGAGAAGAGAAAAGGATGAAGAAGAAGAGAGGAGGAAGGTGATGATGACAGGGTCATCCCATCGAGGAGGCTCAGCTCTGGGATGACGTGTGGGCGATAGTCTCCCAAATGTGACAGGGGGTGGCCATGAAGATGGAGTCACCGGGGTCGGGGTGCTGCGGGTCTGCTCTTCCACGGTGTTTCTGAGGCCTGTTCTTTCAGCTCCACCTGCAGAGAACGAAGTGACACAGGGGCACGGGCCAGGGATGGGGTGGGATGGAAGCTTCCAGAAAGTGCCCGGCCTTACCTTCCAGAGCCGATTCCTGAGTCATATAGCGTAGTGGTTTCTGAATGCAGCATGTTCTTGATTCAGAGCTAGACGGACCTGAAGAAGTCCCAGGATTCAAAGTCCCAGACATGAGCTGGGTAGCACCATTTCTGCGGGTGGGGAGAGAGTGAGGCTCTGATTCCTGTGCTCCCATGTCCCCACCCGCGTGCAGCAGGAGGCCTCTCACCTTTCCATCATGAGGGTTCTAGGGGGTCCAAAGACCAGCAGTGGTGGGTTGGCTCTTTCAGGAAAGCAAAGGAACAGGCTTTCTTTTGTCAGCATTCCCGCGATACCAGCCCAGAATGTTCTGCAGAGGACCAAGCAGGGTAAGAGAGTGTCCAGGTGATTGGGGTGAGCTGTCCCTGCACTGGGCGGAACACATGCTCACCGAGAAGGTCAGATGGCAGCCTCGAGGCCTCGCCGTCACACCGGACCATATCACTTCCTCTCAGCACGGCCACTGCAACTGGGTCCTGGCCTTCGGCTGGCAGGCACGTCCGCTATCCTGGAGACCTGGCTGTAGGGAGAACAGAGGGTGCTGGATGGGTGGGCAGGGGCTGGTGGGGAGCAGGGTGACGGCTGGGCTTAGACACTCACCTTGTCTCCAATCTGAGCGCAGAGGCACCGATCACTGCTCCATCACTGCCCGCAAGGCCCACCGTGGCCACTGGCTCTGGAGGCCAGTGCCCCTCTGCTCGCCACCCGGTCCCTGAGCCTCACCCTGCCTGTGCCCTAACACCCTCCTCAGAGTGCCCACTCACTCCACCTCACCCACCTCGCCTTGTCTGGCCTTGCCCTCTGCCCTTGACTCCCCTGGTGCTGTCCTGTCTGCCAAGCCAGACCCAGGTGCTGAGCAGTCGGGGCATACAGCGTCATCAAGTCCACTGTGGGCCCGCTCTGCACCAGCCCCTGGGCTGCAGTGCTGTATAGGAATGGTGTATCCAAAGGCCAGGCCCATCGCAGCCTCCTTGCTGCAGAATGTCTTCTGAGCCTGTCACCCGCGGCCACCGCTCCCCGGATGATGTCTTGTACGCTGTGCACTGCCTTTCTTTCCCACCCTCCGGGCTTCGAGGCTCCGGCATGGACGTGGGCGGCCCTGCTGGAGCCCCTCTGTTACCTGCTCCTAAATGGATAGCGGTGGGTGTGATGTGGTGGTGGCTGGGGACCCTTCCGTGTTCTGGGACCTCACACTCCCCTGTCTGACCCAGGCCTGGGATGCTCTCACACGTGCTGGGTCCCTGTAGCCGCCTCCTCCACTGCTTGTCACCTTTCTGGAGACAGCACCTTGATCCTGCTGGCAGCCCTGCATTCTTGCTGCTCTGCCCTCTCAACTCACACACTCCCCTGGGACAGGCCCATGGGGACCCCCCAGCCTTGCCCCATCTCGGCTCCCTCCGAGAAGATGTCACCTTTGCTAGCTGTCTTGACTTTTTTCCACTGCTCTGCGGGAGGCCAGCCGCTTCCCTCCCTAGCCCTGGCTCCCTAAACCTCCTTCCACAAGCCAACAGAGCGAGGCCCAGGGAGGCAAAGGGGACTCACCTGCCCCGCAGATACAACCCTCACCTAGCCCTTGCCGCCAGCTCCCCCTCTGCCCAGGCCTGGGGTAGAACCCTGCCCAGCAGACCCCCCTTGTCCTACCAGCCACCACATCCTGTAGAACCAAAAGTGACCGGGATGAATGTCTGGCTCCCCCTTCCTCTCCAGCCCTAGCTCGGCCAGGCAGGCACGCTGATGTTACCCTGCCTCCATGACTGCTAGCAGCTCCACACTCCTCGCTGGCTCCCAGACTCTCCAACCTGCACTGTCCGAGCTAGCCCCTCCACCTTCACCAGCCCTGCCAGACTCCAGACTGCCGAGGTGCTCCTCGGCCCCCACGCCTCTCCTCCAACTCCTCCTGCACCCCCATCTTCCCCAGTTTCCCCCGTTGCCCCTGTTCCCCCCACCCCTCCCACCCCCCTCCCTCGCCCTGCTTCTCGGCCCCTAGCCCGGGCTTTTTCTAACTGGAGTGGCCCCGCCCAGAATTCCCTCCCCTGCCCTGCCCGCCAATCAGAACAGGCCATGCCGGGGGCCCCAGCAGGGCCCACCTCCGCCCTGGGCTGTTCAGGCGCACGTTCCTCTCACCCCGCACCCTTCCCGGAATCTTCCAAAGACAGCTTCCCCACACCCCTCCTTTGGCATATCCCTTAGACAGCGCCTGGCATTGTCCCCAAACATCCCCCTCTGGGTCGAGAACATCTACCCTCTACGATCATTGGCTCCCCTCACCAAACAGCATGTGCCTTGCAAACTGCCGCGGTGCTGGGTGCTCGCGCTGCTGTGGCTGGGGTCTCTGGGAGCATTCTGCTGTGGCCGGAGGCCCGGGCGCTTACTCTGCCACGGCAGAAAGTCTACGGGTACATATTCTGCCACAGCCTGGGGTCCCTGCGGGTCACTCTGTCCTGGCTGGGAGTTTGCAGACAGGCACTTTCCCCGGGCTGGGGATTCCAGGGTGTGCACTCTTCTGTGCCTGGGAGTCCCAGGGTATGCACTGTCCCGTGATTGAGGGGTCCCCGGGCACGCACTCTGTCATGGTTGGCAGTCCCCAAGTACACAGACTTCAGTGGCTGGGGGCCACTAGGCGTGCATTCTCCCCTAGCTCAGGATCCCCGGATGTGTACTCTCCAGTGGCTGGGTGTGTGTGTGTGTGGGGGGGGGGTGTCCCTTGAGTTTCCAACAAAACATAGAATCTCCTTTGTCACGACTGGCTTAAACCTGACATTTCCTCTGTGGTTCTCAGGAATTCAAAAAGAGAAGAAAATGCTAAAGGAACTGTAAGTGGAGGATGGGGAGGGGTCAAGGCTCAGGCTGGGCTGAACAGTGGGCTAGGATTTGAGGGCTAAACTATTTCACAGTTGGTAGGTATCTCCCAGTCCAAGCACTCTCCAATTGATGGAGCTTGTTCACACTAGAGTCATGGGACAGAGATCTGGGGTACCTCATGTCCCCCTCACGATCCCCTTCCCGGTATTCTGGATATAGCATGCTGCTTGCCTCATATGGCACTTGGCACTCTTTAGTGATGAGCCGCCTGGCGACCTCACAGCTCTGCCCAACGTTCCCATCCCACCGGGGCACCACAACTCACCAATGGGATGGAGATAGAAAGGCTTCAGTCCCAACCCCACCTTCCCTTCCAATTCTGACCTTCCTGTTCCTCCTGGCCTCTGTAGAGAAGGCCTCGGGGCCCTGCAGTTCACAGGGCTTGCTCAACCAGCCAGGAAAATTGGAGTCATAAGGGCGGCAGTCCTAGGTGGACATGGCTGGGACCTCAGGGCCTCGGAGCTCAGAGCTGACCAGCCCTTCCCTCATACCAGGGATGCAGGGCTGTAGGCACGTGGAGGCTGGCGCTGTGACTTGGGAAGACCCTTGACCTTACAGCCCCCACCACAAAGTATGGCATGCCCGCTGAGCATTGGCCCCCTAGCCGTTGTTACAATCTCTGTTTTTACAGTGTGAAGGCCCTAGATATTACCTTGAGTGAACCGAAAGCTAGGGTGAAGGTAGACCACCCCACATCTACCATAAGAGGACCCCAGCCCCCTTGGTCCTGTCGGCATTGAGAAGTATTAGTCTGCCCTGCCGCCTTGCGGTTACTTCTGTCTCCACGCTCTCAAAAGATTCCACACTATGTAGAGGTAGGCTCACTAGAGTTCATACTCAAGTCTGAAGAGATAAATACCAGATGTATTTTTGCATCTAGGCAAGGCAACATGGGTCCGTATCCCTGCCTGACGCTGTGGGAGGATCTCCCTCCGAAGCTAAGAGCCTTATTACCCAAAGAATAGGGACCCGTCATTGTTCTGTTACCCATTCTCCTCTTCCTTAACTTCCGCAGCATGGCTTGGGGAGAATCACAGGGACTGCCGCGGGTGGCTCACGTGACATACTATCCACTCGTGACTCTCGTGAACTGCCACAGCGCTGTGACATTGCCCCAGTAGAATGACAACCTCAACCACCAATTGCCTCTGGCTATATAAGACTATGCTAGTAACTTGAAATAATGTTTGCATTGTCGCCCACAACCAGTTCTATGCCATACGGAGAGTAAGAAGTTCTCGGGAGTTTAGGTGCTCAAGACCAAAGGGTACCACTCCGGAAATACACAAGGGTTCTATCCCCGGTGACCCTCGTGGATCGCCACGAACTGTGTGTGACTCGGGACGTCGCTGTGGCGGACCCTTGCGTAAATCACCAGTTGCCTTTCATCGTAACGCATGAGACTTCACCGCCATCTCGCGGCAACTTCTGTCTCCTCACCCACAACTGATCCGGCGACATGTGGGAAGTAAGAAGCCATTACTAGCTACAGGGCTCATGACGAAAGAACGCCAGCCTCGATAACAATTGCCTCTAACTGCTATGCATAAGAATAGCGTTGCCACCTTGCGGCAACTTCCGTCGCTCCAAGCACAACCAATTCCGTGCGCTACGAAGGGAGAGCTGAGAAGCCCTTGATGGTCTTCGGGTTCAGGACTAAAGGAGAGCGCACCCGGTTGACAGACTGGCTTTCCATCCTTGACGACCCTCGTGGACAACCACGGCACCACTGGTGGGCCACCACAGCACCGACGGTGAACCACGGCGTTGCCGCAGCGAACCGCAAGCTCAGCCAAGAGTTGCCTCTAGATGAGATGTTTGTGACTGCATAAATCACATACGAGTCCGAGGCAACGTAGGTCTCTATCCTCTCAACCATTTCTGTACCAAATGGGTGACAGGAAGCCCTCACGGGAGTGGCACTTGAAGACAAAAGGGACCATTCCACAAATGCACAAGTATCCTACCCCAGATACCCTCCTGGACCACCGTGGGAGTACTGGTGACCTGTGACGTTGATGCTGCGAGCCGCCAACTCGGAATAAGCCACCAGTTGCCTCTAGCTACATACAAAAGACCGTGCTACTGTTTCATGGCAATTTCTGCCTCCTTAGGAACAAACAATTCTGTGCAGTATGGGGAATGTAAAGGGAGCACTCTAGAAATGCACGAGTTTCCTATGCCAGAAGTCCTCAGAGATCGCCAGGGTGCCATCGGTGATTGCAACACTGCCGCGGGCAACCTAGATCCTCAGTCAATGGGTTTACCGGGCTGCACTGCCATCTCGCGGCAACTTCTGACTCCCCACCCACAACCGGTTCTGCACCTTACCAAGACTGAAAACCATCGCTAGTTAGGCAGTCCCAGGCAATAGAGGGGTCACTCTAGAAATAATATGAGTGTCCTATCCCAATGGCTGTCACAATTCATCATGTCACCTTTAGTGACAGGTTCACTGCCGCCGGCAAACCTCGATCTCAGTCACTGGTTGCCTCTGTGCGATATGGGGAATATAAGGGACCACTCTAGAAATACACAAGTTTCCTATGCCCGGTGGTCCTCACACATCGCCAGGGCGCCTTTGGTGACAGGGTCACTGCCGCGAGCAACCTGAATTCTAAGTCACTGCATTTCCTGGGCTGCACTGCCATCTCGCGGCAACTTCTGACTCCCCACCCACAACCGGTTCTGCACCTTACCGCCACTGAGAAGACATTGCTGGTTTGGTTGTTTCAGGCAAAAAGGGAGTCACTCTGGAAGTACATGATTCTCTTATCCCAGTGGCTGTCACGATTCACCGTGGTACTTTTGGTGACAAGGTCACTGCGGCCGCCAAACCTTGGCCGCAGTCACTCGTTGTCTCGGGCTGAGATGTATAAGACTGAAGGCCAATTCATAGAAATTTCTCTCTCCTCATCCACAATCAAGGCTGCGTTGTGTTGACAGTGTCACTCTTTGGGTGCTCAAAAGCAGGAGGGACCGCTGTGGAAATATGTAAGTGTAACACTTTTGGTGACTTTTGTGAATCTTTCTGGTGACATCGGTGAGCCGGCCTTTGCCGTGGGAAAACCCCACCCTCGATCACTGATTGCCTACAATTGTAATGTAAAACGTTTGTGTTACCAACTCACAGCAACTTCTGAGTTCCAACCAAAACCGAGTCTATGCCCTTGGGGGAACGAGAAGCTGTCACAATTTTGGGGTGCTAAAGACTAATGGGGATCACTCTAGAAACACACCAGTGTCCTATCCTTGGTGACCCTCGTGATTACCACGGCACCACTGGTAACGGGCGACTGGCAAGGCAAACCTCAGCCTTAGCGGCCCTTTCCCTCTGGCGTCAGTGCCTGAGGCTGCACTGCCCTCTCGCGGCAACTCCTGCCTCCTCACCCACCGCCGATCCTGCACTGTACAGGGACCGAGAAACTCTCACTAGCTTGGGTGCTCAAAACTAGAGGAGACCACTCTAGAAATACGCAAGTGTCCTACGTACGGTGACCCTTGTGGGTCGTACCGCACCACTGTTGACAGGGTCGCTGCCGTGGCCAGGCCCCAGCCTCAGTCTCTGGTTGTTTCTGTCTGCAATATGTACGATTTTCATTGCTGACTTGCAAAGCTATGGTCTCCCTATTCACAACCGATTCTGTGTGGTATGAGGAATGTAAAGGGAGCATTCTAGAAATACAAGAGTTTCCTATGCTCGGTGGTCTTCACAGATCGCCAGGGCACCATTGGTGACAGGGTCACTGCCTCCGGCAACCGGGATCATCAGTCACTGCATTTCCCAGGCTGCACTGCCATCTCGCGGCAACTTCTGACTCCCCACCCACAACCGGTTCTGCACCGTACCAACACTGAGAAGACATCGCTAGTTAGGCAGTCCAAGACAACGGAGGGGTCACTCTGGAAATATATGAGTGTCCTATCCCACTGGCTGTCACAATTCACCATAGCACCTTTAGTGACACGTTCACTGACGCCGACAAACCTCGACCTGAGTCACTGGTTGTCTCTGTGCGGTATGGGTATGTAAGGGACCAATCTAGAAATACACAAGTTTCCTATGCCCGGTGGTCCTCATAGATCACCAGGGCACTTTTGGTAACTGGGTCACTGCCGCGGGCAACCTGGATCCTCAGTCACTGCATTTCCCGGCTGCACTGCCATCTCGCGGCAACTTCTGACTCCCCACCCACAACTGGCTATGCACCGTACCGACACTGAGAAGACATTGCTGGTTTGGTTGTTTCAGGCAAAAGGGGAGTTACTCGGGTAGTACATGAGTGTCCTATCCTGGTGGCTGTTATGGTTCACTGTGGTAATTTTGGTGACAAGGCCACTGCGGCCGGGAAACCTCTGCCGCAGTCACTCCTTGCCTCGGGCTGAGATGTACAATACAGAATGCCAATTCACAGAAATTTCTCTCTCCTCATCCACAATCGTGTCTGCGCTGTGTGGACAATGTCACTCTTTGGGTGCTCACATTAAGAGGGACCACTGTGGAAATATGTAAGTGTACGATTATGGGTGACTTTTGTGAATCTCCCTGGCGACATCGGTGAGCCGGCCTTTGCCGTGGGAAAACCCCACCCTCGATCACGGATTGCCTACAATTGTAATGTAAAACGTTTGTGTTACCAACTCACAGCAACTTCTGAGTTCCAACCAAAACCGATTCTATACCCTAGGGGGAACGAGAAGCTGTCACAATTTTGGGGTGCTAAAGACTAATGGGGATCACTCTAGAAACACACAGGTGT